>JASDQU010415170.1:0-10343 GCA_032191745.1 Picea mariana
CCGTCCTCATTTTTCATGTCAGCATATATCATGGACGCGGTATGTTCCATGACACCATTCCCCTTGATGAGTTGGGCTTGGAATCCAGCCCAAGAAAAACCTGCACATGAGTATCATGACAAACTATGGGAGAATAAAGAAGAAAAGTTCACATACGAGATTTTTAACTGGGTGATGGTGCCCCTGCATATCGCCATTTTTGGGCACCCACCACCTCGCGTCTCAGACAGCATTGCAACAGGTCTGAGTGGCATAGCAGATTGGTATGTGGAGGCAAAGTGTTCGTATTTCAGAGTTTTCGGGGCTTTTGTTCCCCCTCATGCGCTGCCCTTGTTAATCCTCGACAAGATGGCTTATCGAGAGGTCACCTGGCAAACGGTAATTGGAGGGGTGAGAAAAGAACTCAAGGTTTACTCAAAGAAGGTATGGCCTTCTTTTCCCATTCGGCTGAATTCCTATTATTTATTAGATTTCGGGCATGCCAAAGCCGAGGCTGCTGCCCTGGAGGACCTAAGTTTGGTCTCCATCGAACTGAAGAAATATGATCCACAGAGGGTTGTGAGAAACCATTTGGCTCATTGTGGGCTCAAGAGATTCGAGCATGAAAATTCACCCTTAGACAATGTTTTCTGAGGGGCGATATCTTATGAAGAAGTGCTAGCCCGGATCCAATCATTAGCACCTGAAGACACAACATTTGTATTAAAATTCCAGGAAAACAGACGAAGATGTCTCCCCACTGTGTTGGGAGGTTCGACTGTTTCCGAGACAAAACCGAAGGATGCTAAAGATTCTTATGACGCAATTTCTAACCTTGGAAAACATCATGAAGGGGAACAAATGAAGAATCCCAAAGCAGAAGTAAAAACTCTAGGCCCACCAAAGGAACAGAATCCGGAGACTGAAACAGAGACTTTAGGTATGCCAAAGGAGCAGAATCCCACCGGTACTCCAAGAGAATCATCAAAACAAATAGGAGAGCCCATCACATCGATCACACCCTTGCAGTCGGCATAGGGAAATGTCGGCGAGGGATGGATATTTAATGAAGAACTGAGGCCCATAAGAGCAGAGGAACTCCCTCCAAATGAGTTCTTTTTTGATAAAAAGAGGAAGGCGATAGTGAAAGAGAGTTCTATCAAGAAGGAGAGCCCACTGTGAAAAAATATAAAATCATGACCGATGGCAAAAATAAGAAAAGTGACCAACTTGCCACTGAAATCGCGGGAACGATGGGGGCATATGCTTCGGTAAATCAATTCTCAGTTGGGCTTTTGAATAACCAACTAAAAAGGAAAAATTGCCTAATCAGGACCCTCGAGGCTAAATTGACTACAGCCGTGGATAATGATAAAGGTCAAGCCAGCATGGAGATAGAACAAGCTAGAGTGGCCGACAAAAACAAAATAGAAATGCTCAAGACCAAGCTTGAGAAAGCACAGTTGGTGGTCTGAGATGGTAGAGTGCAGGTGAGCCAACAGAGAAATCTGATTGAATAGTTGCATTCTTGGGCAGAAATCGTCGAGAGAAGAGAAATAGACATTGGCATATTTAAATCTTGAGCCAGCAAGATTCGGAGAAAAATATTTTCGGCACAACAGAATTTTCTTGCCAGGATAGGAGAGATCTGGGAGAACTGTCTGTTGGTGAATCGGGTGTCCAAGAACCTGACTGCCAGGGAAAGGGAGGCCGAAGTGGCTCGGGTCGCTTTCTAGGATGTGGTAATCGCCACAAATAACAGGGTTTCAGCAGACGCTCCTGGGCTTGCCATCCCTGAACAAACCAGAGGCAATATTCTATTGAAATATTGGGAGCATAACATTGCCCTGGGAAAGGAACAAGTCCAAAAGGTAACCCGCTCTTTAGAAGAAGATTTTAACTCCATAGATGGTGAGCTGTTGGATATTAACAGCTGAGGCGATGCAGAAGCATTGATGCAAATAAATGTGGAACAGATCTCACTTGATTTGAAGGAAAAGTATGAGAGAGATTCGGCCGACATCTCTCAGATAGATATGGTGGACATGGCCAAAGTTGAGAAGCACGTGATCAAACCCAGCGCACAGCTAAGTGCCCTCGACATCGTCGATGCACAAATGGGGGACAAGTTGCAGCAGTTAGCCTGAGAATTCTACTTCGTCGAGGCCAGCTATCAAGCGGAACCTTCGCAACTCGTATCTCAGTTTGTGGAAAGATGTATCGCCTGTTTCGAATCCGTGAGAAGATGAACACCTGGCACCAAGTGAAGATAGAGTAGGATAAAGAGAGTGATTGCGCTCCTCTCTGTTGTAACCGAATTTGTGTAACCGTTGAGATTCTAGCTGATCTGTAAAATTGTATAAATACATCACATAAAGAAATAAACAGGGTTGGACCTTTTTGGTGTCGATTGTAATAGAGTTTTTGCATTCAAGAAGTTAATATAAGAAAATATGGAGATTCTCGATTCCGTCAAGACTGTGTTACAAGTTTGTTTCTTCGTATTTCATTTTTCAATTCATTCCATTATTCATAATTGATGTGCTTCGTTGTACTTTAGTACGACCACTACTATAACGAAAGGATTTCAGTTTTCTGTAATTTTTTATTGTCTTTCCTCTGCACCAGCTATCAGCGGGTGTAAGACCAATTTGCACTTTCAGAATTCTATATATATTCTTTTCTATGTCAGTTATTTCCTTACTAATTTCCTCTTTTGTTTATATGTGAGTTTTCTCTTTGACAGGAACCTTGCGTTATATGCAGCTAAATGTTTTTCTCTCACCTCACACCTTTTATTAAAATATAATACAGTTACAGGAAAGAGCCTTCAATTTACACTCCTATTTTATTCTTAAACCGTAAAATTCTCTTTTATTCGACCAAATCGAGACAACATTTAATCTCTCTTTGAATCCTTTCCTACTCTTACTATTCCTCCATGACTGTCCCTGCAACAACACAGCCTAATATCGAACCCGGACTATCGAACCAAACGCATATTGCTTTAAACCTTTTTGACATAATCCTTAAAACTTCTAATAACCGGGATGAACTTGAACATTCATGGGCAGCCATTGAACAAGATATAACTACTCAAGAACAGTTGGAAGCTAGACAACGCCAACACAGAAATCTTCCCTAGTTTCCTTTACTGAAGGTTGACGTTACCCTCTTACTCATCTTTCACCTACTTTCGGATGCCTTGACACTGTACTTTTAAGCCTTAAGTACAGACTCAGGAACAACAGGGGTCAACTCTTCAGATGAAATTGCTTCTACATTTTCATCTTGAGATGGTTCTTGTTCTTGTTCTTCTTCCTCTTCACAATCTATGTAGAATAATTTCTTCTCACCACACTTATGTCCCTTACTGTACATGGTGTCACAATTAAAGCATAAACCTTTTTCTTTTCTTTCCTCCAATTGTTGAGGTGTGAACCTTGTAGGCTTAGTTGTTTTAAAAGAAGGAGCATTATTCTCTCTATAGCTATTAGGATTGGTCCTTCTAGTAGCCATANCATATTTTTACTTTCAACATTTCTTGCCACCCTAAATGAATTCTCCAATGATTTGGGTTCCCAAAGGAGAACCTCATGTTGAATGTTATCCTTTAAAGTTCCTATGAATACATCAATCAAGTGCTCATCTGGAATATATGTTACCTTTATATTCAATCTTTGGAAGTTCTCAATGTTCTCTGTAACTAAACCCTTTTTCTTGAGATTTATCAATTGGCTAAAGAAGGCATTTCTCCCTGTATCCTCATAGTGTGGTATCATTTCTTCCATGAAAATTGTCCAAGTGACAAGTGATTTGTGAGAAAAAAGCCATCGATACCATACAAATTGATTGGTTTCTAAATATAAAGAAGCAATTGATACCTTTTGTGTATGTGGCACATTATGTAGATCAAAGAATTTCTCCATCTGAAGTATCCATGTGATTGGGTCCTTTCCATCAAACTTCCTCATATCAATCTTAGGAATGTGGTTGGTATTCAAACAAAAGTTGTCGTTTCTCCATTCTTGATTCATCTTCCTTGTGTCCTCATCATGAATTTCATGGGACACATTTTCACTTTTAGGTGTCCTCTCTATTATGATTTTTTCCATTCCTTCCATGATCTCCCTTTTTAAACCATCCATCTTAGTATCCATTATTGCCTCCAATTTAGCTTCAGTTGAATCCATCATCCCTTGTAGTCCATATTTTGTCACTGTCTTCTCTTGTAATTCATTTATATCCCTATGCATTTCTTCACCTTCATCAAGATTCCAAGTAGGAATTTATGGAGGCTTATTTGGTGTAGAAGTTCCCTTTTTGGGTGGCATGTTGGCCAAGTATCACTTTTGAACCTTGATTTTGAGGTGGTTCTGCTAGACAATATTTCTTCTATTGTATCTCCAAAGTTTCATCCCTTATGGGTATGAAAATTTATGTGTTGTAGTTATATGACATTTCTTCTCTGCAATGCCATAGGTTTGATCAAAATTGGATGTGGCAAGTGGAATTTATGGTAACTTCCCCACAACTTACTATTTTTTTTCCTTTCTAGGAGATCTCACTTGTATAGTGTTCCCCGCACAAAATAATTGATATGAAATTATGAAACTTGTACCAAAAATACTAAAGACTATCCACTATCCAATTCAACTAGTCTCACTCAATTTGGATACTCTAGGAAGAAGTTATGATTGTTTTACCTAGAACACCATTTTAAGACTAGTCAATAGGACTAGTCAGATACCCTATCTACCACAGGGTGTATATAAAAATTTAAGATGACCCAGAAGCTGAAATTTTTACCACAGATACCTTTCTAATTTCTGTGAATAGCCTTTGAAGTTGAGGTTTTGAAACGTTACAGAAAAAATTTTATAGTGAAAATTTCGCAATGACTCCGTTCAGGATGTTTCCAGAACCTTATCTTTCACAGGATGTATCTCTGAAAGTATAAGGCCTCGGGAGATGAAATTTTAATCCAACATACCTTAATCCATATACTAAATATCCTCCAAGCCGTTCCTTCTAAAGCTTTGTATAAAACATGTTATATTGAAAATTCCAAGGTGTCTCAAATGTAGTAGAGAAACCCCAAGACCTTGAGCTCTGATACCATATGTTAAGAACCAAATATCAATATAGCATAGAAAAACCTCGGAATAAGTAATCAATGCCTTGAAAAAGAGAGAAATTCAGATAATAATCCTCTTCAAGGGGGCAACCTCCTTATTCCCACATAAATGTACAATTACAAGATGATTCCAAATGAAAATGTCTCCTTGGTATATATAGGAGACTAGGAGGTATAATTACAACTAATGCACTAAAGCTGACATAAATAAAATAACATTACTAATGTAATACGCCCCAATCAAGGGGTAATGAGCCATTATTTAGGGATTAACATAATGGGTTTTTCATTCTACATTCTAAACCTCTCCAACACCTTCCCTATGTACTCACCCTGAGACAATGTCATTTTTTTATTTTTCCTGTATCTTGTTATTCTCATACCAAGGATTTTATTTTCTTCACCGAAATCCTTCATCACAAATGAATTATCTAATTTCTTCTTGAGAAAATTTATATCCTTCATATTAGAACCTGCAACAAGCATTTCATCTACATACAATAGCAAGATAATATAGCTTCCATTTTCCATTCTTTTAAAATAAACACATTGATCAGAATGACATCCACTATAACCTTGTTATTTCATAAACCTTTCAAACTTCAAATACTGCCTTGGAGATTTCTTTAGGCCACACAAGCTCTTCTTGAACCTTCATACCAAATTTTTCTTCCCTCTGACCTCATACCCCTGTGGCTACTGCATATAAATCTTTTCCTCCATATCCCCATGGAGAAAAGTTGTTTTTACATCTAATTGTTCAATATGTAAATATTCTGTTGCCACAAGACTTAAAATAATCTTAATTGAAGTCATTTTAACAACATGAGAAAAAATTTCATCAAAATATATACCTTTCTTTTGTGCAAACCCCTTTAAAACAAGTCTATCCTTGTACCACTTTTTTCCTCCATCTCCTTCCTTCAAATTGTAAACCCATTTATTCTGTAATGCTCTTTTTCCTGATGGAAAATGAACCAAATCTCAAGTCTAGTTATTTACCAGGGAATCTATTTCCTCTTTCATTCCTTGCTCCCACTTATTTTTAGTGTCTACCTGCATTGCCTCTTCATAACATTCTGATTCACCAGAATCATTTAACAATAAATAATACAGTGAAGTTAAGTATCGTTCAGGGGGTCTACTTAACCTAGTAGATATACTAACAACACTTCCAGGAGTTTGAAGTGTTGGTTGCTCCTGTTGTTGTACATTTTGATTTTCTGGTACCTTTGGAATTTATTTTTTAGTGATCTCATCAAGCACTATGTATTCTGGTTTTTATTTTTCTTGTTTCTTTCCCTGCAACTAATATTTGTACATGACCTTCTCATTAAATATGACATATCTACTCCTAATGATTTTTTCATTTTCATAATCCCATAAGAGATAACCAAAATCATTAACATCATATCCAATATAGGTACACTTCTTGGATTTTTCCTCAATATTTTTTCAGTATTCTTTATCATTATGGACAAATGATTCACAACCAAAAGTCTTGAAAAAATAATAGTTTACCTTTTTACCTATCCATGCCTCCTCTAGAATTCTACCATCCAAAGAGCTTGAAGGTCTTATGTTTATTAAGTAAACAATAGTATCTACACCATCTTCCCAGAACTATAAGGGAAAACCAACATGCAATATCATACTCCTTGCACATTACATGATTGTCCTATTCATCCTTTCTGACCCACCATTTTCTTGTGGTGTTCCTGGAACTATCTTCTCTCTACAAATCCCATGGTATGAATAGTAATAATCAAACTCCTTACTGCAATATTCATCTCCATTGTGTGATCTGCGACACTTCAAATTTTTTCCTGTCTCATTCTCAACCAAAGCTTTCCAATTGTTAAAAGTATAAAAAACATCAATTTTTTTTCAAATGCAATAAACCCAAGTTTTTCTAGTTGCATCATCAATAAAAGTAGCATAACAACAAGAGCCACCAGGATATGATACCTGAGTTGGTCCCCATACATCTTTGTGCACAAGATATAACCTTTCACTCTTCTTTTATTTTCTGACTCTGAGAAATATGACTCTCTTATGTTTTCCATAAGCACAATGCACACATAAATCCAAATCAATTTATTTAATATATGGCAACAAATTTATTTTGTGAAGTATCTTCATCCCCTTCTCACTCATGTATCCAAGCCTATGATTCCACAGTGTTGTATACACTCATGTAGAATCTAAAGAGATATAAGAGTTAGTATTACCAATAAATAAATACAATGTACCTACCTTCTCTCCTTTTGTTATCACCAGTGATCCTTTGGTGACCTTCCATGCCTTATCTATAAATGTAGATATACAACCTTCACTTTCCAACTTCCTTGTTGAAATTATATTTTTCCTTAGATCTAGAACATGTATTACCTCTTTCAACAACCTTTGGTTTCCATTACTTTTCTTTCTTTTTACCTTTCCCATTCTAACAATTTTGCATGGTACATCATCACCCAAATGAACCTATCTAAACTCAACTTGAACATAATCTAGAAAATGTTTCCTATGGGGTGTGGTATGAAATGAAGCCCCTAAATATACTACCCAAGACTCAGAAATATTATTTACAGAAAGAATCAAATCATCTTGTAACACATCACCTATTACATTTGCTTCTTGATTTTTCTCCTGTTGTCCATCTCTTTGCTTCTTTGGAGCTCTGCAGTATTTATTCATATGTCCTTTCCTCCCACACTTCCAACACTCTGTATTTCCTAGTCTGAATTTGGATATGCCCTTCCTAGAATTCTCGTGGTTCCCCGATCCCTTTCCTCTATCCTTTTGTCTTCCCCTGTTCTCCATGTTTAACAAATTACCTGATGTCTCACCTATGCTTTTCCATCACATTTCCTTGCTAAGGATAACACCAACAATATGAGAAAGAGACAAATTTACTTACATCCATGACCAAGATGTTCCAACTTTCTAGAAATGAGCACAATATTAGAAGAGACCTGAACTCATCATCAAAGTCCACTTTTACAAAGCTTAGTTTATTAGTAACAATGATCTGCAACTAACCCACCTGATAACATCTTCATATTAAATACTATCTTCATTAGAAATACCTTATTGGATGTCAAGGGATTTCATAAAGTTTACCTAATGCATCCATCAACTCCTTTGTTGTGTTTTCTTTCTAAATATTGAAAGCCATCAACGCTGTTAGGTTTAGTCATACCATTGCTAGTGCCTTTATGTCAAGAACCTCCCATTGTTCATCCTTCATGGCCATCGGATTCTTTGTTATTCCACCCAATGGTAGGAATAGATCCTTCTTATATAAATAATATTCCATCTGCATCTTCCATAATTGGTAGTTTTGGACGTTAAATTTCTTGACCCTAAACTTTCCATCTTCCGCCATTTCTCCCACTCGAACCAAGAACCCTCTTTTCCTATGAGTTAACTTTCGCTCTAATACTAGTTGCTAGAAAAAAAGGTCACAGAGCAATAAAATTAAATAAAATGTGGAAATAAAATGCATAAGATACACAATACAATAGATACATAGATATACGTGGTTCACGCAGTGTGGGCTACATCCACTAGAGAAATTCCCAGGTCTTTCCTTTTTATTATCCATCAAATGAAGGGATACATTCTACGACAAACCCACTATAACTTCGTCTTCTTTCTCTCACAACATTCTCTCTCAAAATACAATATTCACAATGATGCATAGCCATAATACAATTTCCCTCATAAAAGAGGGTTTTTCTTCTAGGGAAAAAAACCTTAACATAACTTCTACCGTTATATATACAACCTTATAATGAATGATCATATTTACTATGAAATCACAATATACATTTACAAGAGAAATTTTCCTTCGGGGCCCCGCTTTCCCCCAAACCTTGCAGGGGGGGGAATTCCCCCCTGCAACTCCCCCGTGTGGAGGATTATACAGTATTCCAGTGTGTAAAGTCTTCATGGGGTACAATCAGTATCCACAACCAACAATGATAAGGAAATGATGGAAATAATACATTCATTGAAGCAATGGTTCCCTTACCTAATAGGTAGGCACTTCAAGGTGAAAAACGGTCATGACAATCTTAAATACTTCTTGGAACAAACACTATATTCAAAAGAGAAACAAAATTGGATGACCAAGATGTTGGGTTATGACTTTGAAATCATCTACAAAAAGGAGAAGCAAAATATTGTGGTAGATCCACTCTCAAGAAAGGATGAAGATGTTGAGGCATTTCTTTGTGTTATCTTTATCATCCAACCTAATTGGATAATAGAAGCAAGGGATGAATGGAAGAATAATGAAGAAGTGTGGAATATCATTCAAAGGTTGCAGTAGGATTCCAGTGCATCGAATACATTTAAATGGAAATATTATTCACTATGGTACAAATATCACTTATATTTATGTAATAACTCCCAACTCAAACAAAAGGTACTTTTGGAATTGTACACCTCTCCAGTAGGAGGAAACTCAGGATTTTTGAAAACCTATCACGTGGCTAAGAGGGAATTTTGTTTGGGATGGCCTTAAAACTGATGTTCAAAGGTTTGTGGAAAAATGCTTGGTTTTCCAACAAAATAAGGTGGAAACAGTTAATACCCCAAGTCTTTTACAACTATTAGCCATTCCAAGTCAGTGTTGGGAGGAGGTTTTGTTGGCAGCCAATTCACATTTTTTCATAGTCTCATAAGCTGCCTACACCAATGTTTCACAAACATTGATTTTTCGTCGCAATTTTCAAATGAACAATGCTTTTATTCTTTGCGCTTTTTCGCACGCCTATCTTCGTTTTGTTTTCGCAACTGTAAGCGTGAAAACTTATTCCTTCAAAGTCACATTAGAATCCTTGGTTGAACCATTGTCATTCTTCTGATTGATATGCCTTTTGCGCTTACATTTCACTTATCATTACCTAGTTGGCAAATCTTTCGATCTATATTCATTACTCGTGCTTCGATTTATTATCTGGCTTGGTTTGTAATGCATTTGGATCTGCATTTATTTAACCTTTGGTTTCATAAGATACATGGGTGTTATGATTAAAAATTTTATACTTTTCTTTCTAATTTAATACCTATTTTATGTTTTCATAATTATCAATGTTTTGATTATATGAAAACCCGTTTGTACATTGGTTAAACTATGAATGTGAGCTTTCACAATACATCAACGCATGGTCAACATTTCATATTTGTTTCAAATTAAGCGTTGATGGTTTAGAACTAT
>JASDQU010415174.1:0-10343 GCA_032191745.1 Picea mariana
GATCAAAGCATTGAGCATCGAACCAGAAATAGGCACGAAAGCATTAACTATTGAACCAGTAGTATGTACAGATATTGTAAATGTTGCAGATGATCAACCTAAGCTACACTTTGGACCTGAAGTGGACAGACAAACTGATAATGGTGTTGTCCCGCCTTTTTATGTCATCCTTAATATCCATGACAAGACGTTACATAACGCCATGCTCGATTCAAGTGCTTCTCAAAACATGATGCCCAAAGCTACGATGAGGAAGTTGGGACTTCATGTCACTAGACCCTAGTGGCCGACATCCCCCCAAAATATGGTATGTTGTTATATAGATCTTGGGGAGCTAAAATTAACAGAACTTTGTAGTTAGACATGTCATATGCTACCATCCTGGTATTTGGACAACAGAGAAGATAGTACATAGAAACTTTGATGAAGTATATGGTAAGAAGTCAGGAAAAACCACACAACTACCCATTATACTCTATTCACTCAGATTTGGATTCATTCATTTTGAACAATGATGGTGATTTGGAAAATCAAATTGCATAGTTAGATGATGATGCATCTAACCTGAAGGATAGTCAAACAATCAATGAAGGGGATAAAATGGTAATAGCGAAAAGTGAGGAACTACCAACATACTTTTGAAGTATGGATTTCGATGGAGCTATGAGCAAAGAAGGAGTTTGAGCATGGGTTTGGTTGCACTAATATAAAACAAGGCATTCAGAAAGTCACTCTTACAAACTAAATTTTCAATGCACCAACAACATAGCTGAATATGAAGCTTTGATGCTTGGCTTGAAGCTACTGAAGAAGGTTGGTTCCAAAAATATTATGGTAAGAGGAGACTCTGAGCTTGTCATTAAATAAACTAAAGGTGAGTACTCAGCTAAACATCCTAGACTCTTATATTATAGGAACATTGTTTTATATTTTCTACAATGTTTCACCGAAGTCGACTTGCAGGCAATGCCCAGAGGATAGAACATATTAATATATGGATTGGCTACTTCAACAGATTCATGAAAAATACCTTTTCATCCCAATCACCAATACACGGTAGAGGTGAAGTGCAGACCAATTGTCCCAGATAACATCCGGTATTGGCATGTATTTGGCAACGATGAACAAATTCAAGATTTTCTGCAGTGTAAAAATGATTTTGAATGTACGAAAATAGATGTAGAGGATGATGATGATAGTGTAAAAGGGTCAGATTTAGAAAAGGACAGTGTGAATAAAGTAAATTCGTATGAAATAAACGAAAATGATGAAGATTCTGATGTGTTGCAATTGAAAAATAACGTCTTACCCAGAGGTCTGGTGCCTTTAGAGGAACCATTCAATTTCAATGATGTATCAAAGAAACCAAAAAATTAACCTAGTGGTTAAGAGGTCGAAGAATGTAACATAGGAACAAAAGAAGAACCCAAAATGATAAAGCTGTCCAAATCTTTACCTCTCGAGAAAAAACTCAAATACATTGAACTTTTTAAGGAATATGTAGATGTGTTTTCTTGGATTTATGAAGACTTAAAATCTTACAACACAAGCATCATACAACATAAAATTCTCATTAAAGAAGAGCATAAACCTTTCAGGCAGAAACTTAGGAGAAACAATCCAAATTTACTTCCCCTGATAGAAAAAGAGATTTAAAATATGTGCGATGCTAAAATTATAGTCCCCTTAAGATTTTCAAAATGGGTTTCCAATCTGGTTGCTACCAGAAAGAAAACTGGTGAAATCTGGATTTGCATAGTTTTCAGAAACCTGAATAAGGTTTCCCTCAAAGACAACTACCCACTACCTAAAATGGACCATATCTTGCAAAAGGTAGTTGGATCCATTAGGATATCTTTAATAGACAGTTTCTTGTGCTACAACCAAGTCCTTGGTCACCCAGATGATCAAGAAAAAATTGCTTTCACCACACCCTGGGGAACTTTCATGTACGTGAAAATGCCCTTTGGTTTGATGAATGCTGGTGCTACTTTCCAAAAAGAAATGGATATTTCATTTGTGGATGAGATTGGTAGGTTCATAGTGATATATTTGGATGACGTTATTATCTACTCCAAATCAGATGACTAACATTTGAAACATCTCAGATGGGTGTTTGAGAAGTGCAGAAAGTTTGGGATTTCACTGAACCCCAAGAAATCTCTTTTTGGTTTGGAGGAAGGTAAGTTGTTGGGTGATATAATCTCTAAGTATGGAATTAAAATAGACCCTAGTAGAATAGAGGCCATCCAGAAAGTGGAACACCCTAGGAACATTTAAAGAATTGCAATCATTCATTGGTAAAATAAACATTTTGAAAAGATTTATACCCATTTTGGCTGAAGTCCTCGATAACATCACAAATATGTTGAAACAAGATGCCAAAATAAAATGGAATATTGAGTCCAAATAGTCGTTTTAGAAGGTAAAATGTGCACTTACACAAGCCCTTGTTTTGATCAGTCTGGATTACGCTAAAGATTTTTATTTGTTCTCTTTTTCCTTCGAACACACCATTGCAACAGTTTTATTGCAGAAAACCAATGAAGGGCATGAACAACCCATATCCTTTTTCAACAAATATTTGAGAGATGTTGCCCTGAACTATAATATAATGGATAAACAAGCTTTTTCTCTGGTAAAATAAATAAAATATTTTAGAGTTTACATTCTCCATTCTCATACTATTGCCTATGTTCCAAATGCAGTAGTGAAGGATATCCTGACTCAGGATAACCCTAATGGTAGGAGAGGAAAGTGGATTGTTGTTATTCTGGAATACGACATAGAAATTAAACCTAGTAAACTGATCAAAGGTTAGGTTTTGGCCAAATTAATGGTTGAATCCAATTTTCATTCTTTCGATATTAACTTCTTGGTTGCAGTTGATTAGCAGGGAGAGCAGACGACTCCAAACGTAAAAGAGGTATTCCTAAACTCTCTGTGGTATGCAAACCTCATATTTGTCCTGCATAATTTACAAGCTCCCCCTAGTCTAACTAAAACTAAAGCCATATTTTTGAAACTAAAAGCATTGAAATTTTGCATTCTAGATGGAAACATATACTGGAAGGATCCTGGAGGTATTTTACTAAATTTCTTCTTAAAAGATGAAAATGACAATTTATTGAAGGATTTCCATGTAGGAAACTATGGTGGGCATCTAAGTTGGAATACCATGGCTAACAAGATCCTCAGAGATGGTTTTTACTTGCACACATTGTTCATTGATGTGCATCAAAAAGTCACCGCATGCCACAAATGGAAAGTTTTCGAGGGTAAAAGAAATGTTTGTCCTTTACCTATGAAACCCATATCAGTTGAAGCTCCATTCCAACAATGGGGTTTGGATTTTATTGGGGAGATACATCTGCCTGCTTCAGGTCAACATAAGTGGATCCTCACGGCTACGGAGTACTTCAACAAGTGGATCGAAGTTGTTCCCTGGAGGCAAGCCACTGACTCTGTAATCATTAATTTTTTTGAAACTAATATCATGTCTCGTTTTGGGTGTCCTAGGAAGATCATAACTAACAATGCAGTGGCCTTCAGATCCAAAAAACTAGTAGAATTTTGTAGCAAATACCAAATTACTTGGGGTCACTCCACTGTCTATTACCCTTAGGGAAATGGGCTACCTGAGTGCTCAAATAAAAGTATGGTGAATATCATTAAGAAAATGCTACAAGAGAACAAGAAATCATGGCACAACAAATTAGTGATTGCACTATGGGCTGACAGATTGAGTACCAAAAGATCAATTGGTATGTCTCCATACCAGTTAGTATATGGCAATGAGGCAGTTTTCCCTACTTATTTGGGAGTCCCTGTTATGAAATTGTTGCAAGAAGCACAGGTTGAACCCAATGACACCCAGAGGAGAATAAATGAAATGGTCCAATTACAACAGTCCAGAGAGGAAGTGTATAACAAGACCCAGGTCATCTAGGAAAGCATCAAAAAGATTTATGACAAGAGGAATAAAGCAGATGATTTTGAGTTGGGAAATTTGGTAGTGAAGTGGGATTCTAAGAATGAGGATAAGGGTAAGCATGGAAAATTTGATAGCTTGTGGAAAGGCCATTATATCATTCAGGCATACAGAGGAAATAACACATTTTTTCTCAAGGACAGTGATGGAGCAGACCTGCTAGGAGGACCTGTGAATGGAAGAATGCTCAAGAATTATGTTCAATACCAATAAAATATTGCTCATTCCACTTCATTGTATAAACCATTCCTTTTTTATTTTTAGGTTGTGTGTGGGTGTTGTTCATCAGATGGTTGAAGCCCGAAGAGAAGGCCCTAAGCCATTGACCAGCGCCATCAGATTGCAAAATAAAATAAATCAAGTTGCAGAGAAAGTATTGGAAAAAGTCTTTCAAGACATCAAGAAACAGGTTCTTGGCACCTCACAAGGAGAGCACCATTCCCAGATGTAGCCATTGTTATAATCCTCTGTTTCATAGGATCAACTGGTGACTAGAAATTCCCCCCCCTAGTGATATTTCTATTGTAAATAATATTTCATTCTGCAAATGACTTACATAAAAGAAAAAAGAAAAAAGAGGGTATGAAAAGAAAATAGCAAAACCCCATGCAATAAAATTGTCTTTATTCATACAATCTAACCATGGTCAAGTCTTTTGAATTTATGTTGTTAGGATTAATGAATAAAGCTTGGCTAAACAATTTAATCCTAGCCAAGTTAGATAGGTTAGTTGGTGAATAAATTTGATCAAACTGTTTAAAATTGATCAAATAGCCCCAAGGTAGAGTAATTTTTAGCCCAACAGTCTAATTTGGGTTAAAGGTGTTAGGTAAATAGATTAAGACATAGGTTAGTTGGATTTTATTTCAATAAAACACGCACAAAGTTGGTTAAGATTCTCTATTTTGATGCTAGAATGTTGTTGATTCAGGTGGATATCGGTGGCCACCCACATTTTCTGATTGGCTCAAAACAATTTTCTGGCAATTTTGGCAATTTACTATTTTTAGCAGGTTTTAACTTCCGGGGCCATTTTGAGGGCCTAAATGAAGGTTTTTCGAGATCAAGGTTATCAATGATATTCAAGGGAATGATTGAGCCCCCAAAATGAATCTCCTCAACGATACCTTTCCAACGAGCTATCGTATGCCTAAAAGTTGATGTACTAACTTACCCAAACGGGGCCCACATGACTTGTGGAACTTCATCTCCTAAGGTTAGGTTTTTGGATGTCTAGGGTTTTTGGAATTCCTGTTTATTGTAAAAGGGCCTTCAGAGCCTCATTGTAATAATCTTCTTGCAAATGCGAATAGCCGTCACATCTCTTCTCAGAGATAAGCTGCCACCATTCTAGCGAGTCTTTCACTCTGTATTTTTACAGTGTCTGTACATTTCTTTCATTAATAAAAATCATGTATTACTGTATATCTGTGTTTATGGTTTCATCTCTGATACATTTATGTTATATTATTGAATATCTATGATATCTCTATGCATTTTTTTATTATATCTCCGATCTCATTTCGTGCCGAAAATAATCCGGATCAGTTGTGTTCTAACCCCTTGGTGAAAAAATGAAAGGGGTACCAATGAAAAAACCCACAAAAAATACATTATCCTAAGTTTTTGTAATGTAATGAGATTTGTACTCTATGAATAAAGGGTGCGCCTAGATCAATGGCTGAGCAAACGGTGCTTAGATCTATGACCGACAGGTGATATCAGACCCCCCCAACTATTCTACCTTTAATGGTAGGGGGGGTCTGAGTTGGTGGTATTCCTCGATGGGCCACATCCTAACATGGTGTGTTTGTGTTAACTCAGACCCCCCTTGCTCTAAACCAGTTATTGCCTACCCCCCCCTCCAAGTAAACCGCCATACTAGGATTCCATACCATCTTCAACACATGACGTCACGCTCCACTACTATAATTCGTAAGTCATGTGTCATTACTCTGTCAGCGTACATTTTTTCCCCACTCACCCATCACACATCACATCCTATATGCTCGTTGTCCAATCCCTTCCCTCCACATCATCCTCACAGACCCACTACCCATTTATTAGACTCCACCTCATCCATGCGATATCTATTAGCCAATCAATGTGGGCAAAAATTTTCGTTAGCCTGTTGACTTGTCCTCTGCTCCCCAATGGACACCCATTCATCAAATTAATCATGTTCTTTACCATTTCTTCACCATTCACGATCCAGATGTCACTGAAGCCTTCTTCCTCTCTATTTTTCTATTTACCATTGCCATTCATGCCTGGTATTTACACTAAGCACCATTCTTTTTCAGATTTGCAGGTATCATTTGGATCAATGGCGTCGAAGTCCAAATAGTCAGAGATCAAAGAAAATCCATTCTTCCCGCCTCTCATCGACCTTGATCGGATCCCCCTAGCTGATAAAGATTACCTTATTGCATTTCTGGCTCAAAGACACCTTCCTGGACCAGAGTGATGAGATTGGGCTCTGGGAGTCCAACCTCCATTGTATATTTTTCCCCAAATTCACCATTTCCCCGAGTTCTCCCTCAAGTTCTAGGCACACTATCTTCCCAGTCATAGATCTATCACTTGTTCGTCTAGAGATACCTTGTTTACCATTATACCTGAAGCCATTGACTAGATGATGCAAATTCCCAGATCTGAATCCATTTCCCCCTTCACCATTGAAATTTTAATCGAAATGTAATAGATATTATCTTTTCCCCAGAGAGCACAAATTTTTGAACTTTTCATCTCTGAGAGCGCCCAATTCCTCAAGAAAAATCCCCCTTACCATTCTTCCATGTTCTCAGCAAAAGGTAATCAATTCATTTCCTCCCTGTGTTGTATGATCGGGTATTATTCAGACGAGTGGGTTGACGAACCCATCCTGGGTTTCATGTCCATTTTCTCCACCGAAGAGAAGGCCACCATCCAATTAAAATTCATCCAGTTTCTGGCCAATAATATTCACGAGCAATTTTTCAACTTTTCTATAGAAGGCATGTTTCGATAGTATTCCATATTAGCATACATGTTACTCTTCTTTCAAGTAGACAAGTTCTCATTCTCCATGCAGAAACTGGACCAGGATGGCCATCCGCAACCTATTACATCCTGGACTTCTTTATTGAGAAAGAAATCATCAGAGTTCAGTTTTAAGCAGTTCATCGACTTGTTTTACCACCCAGTGGTAAGCATGTTGAGTGGATGGGAAGAACCAAGGATTAATGAAGAGATTCAGAGGCTCCTGCACCTGTCAAACCTTTCCAAAATAGGTGAATGGTACCTCTACCAGGATCACACAAAGATCAGAGTCTACGGCTATGAGCTTCCACGTTATAAACTCCCCAAATATCTACCCGTCGGGATATTTTCTCTAGAGTACATAAGACATATGATCAACTATGATGATATTCACTTCATGGCAAAATGAAACAACAATTGAGGATCAAGGGACAAATAGGATCTTTCATATGTAATAGTCGAGCCACAGGAGAAGAGGCCAACAAAATTTTAAAATAAATGAAATTCAGTGTCTGTTTCTCATGGCATTACGATCCTTATGGTGTAATTGCATAAACCGGACTAAGGAATAAGATATCTCCATATGTTCATCTGCCCAAACCATAAATTGAGAAGTTCATGAACTAGACAGAGTGGGAGGAAAACACTCTGATAGATAAAGAACATCAGTTTCCTTCTGCCATCATTTCACAGACCAATATTCCCCAGGCACTAACAGAGAAAAGACCCAGGAAAGATGTATCTCCCTCGGTCACTCAAGTTTCAGTAGATGATTTTGAGGTTTATAGAAAAAGGACCAAGACCAGTCACATGCCTAACAGGTCTGGTGGAGAAGAGATTCAATCTACTATAGTCATGAAAGGTGAAAATTTGATATTCTCCTCAAATAGCCAACCGACGATGTCCACCTCCTTGTCGAAAAAGTAGGGTGATACAACATTAATAACCAGAGCTACACAAGAGCCTACAGGACTGAACCTTTTTGAGAAATATAACCTGATTAAGAAGAAAAATGAGATGATGACAAATAGTACCTATGCTCAGTTCTGGAAACAAACATCCACAACCTAGCATATATTACTATCTTCCTTTGATACAAAGAAGGGGAGAATGCACATGGCCTACTTGCAGGCACAGGTTCCCTGGCCCAAAACGATTTCTAATTACAAGAGGACAACATTTGAGTTCAATGTTGCAAAATTACATCCAGTTCATTAGATGGATTTACACAGGCAGACCGGAGAAATGATTTTCTCCACTTTAGCAAACACATCCACAAATGTTGCAAAGTTGCAGGTTTCTTTGAAAAACATCCAGACTCAACTGAAGTTGGAAAAGGTCTCTTCTTTGGCAAAGGATAAAAAAATTAAATCTTTGGAGGAGTTAGTACTAAAAATTGGATATGATCCATCCAATGTAGAAGCAGCAGAAGAGCTCATGAAAAAGAAGAATGTCAATGTTGCCACCCTAAGGAAATAGTTAAAAATTTATGCTATTGAAGACCCACAGGCTAAAGAGATGGCTGAGACTGAAGGCCATAAAGAGGAGATGCTGAATTTGATCATGGAGCAGAACGCCCAGATTANCCCAATGGAAATAATACCATTGGATGCATTTCCCATCACAAGTACCAACATAGCAACAACAACCACCACAACAAAAATACCAGCAGTAACCTCAATAGTAACCACATATGCCTCAGAAAAATTAGCCAAATCCATGCAGGATATGTCTCTGAACGAGAAGGAAATCAGAAGATTGCAGGACGAGATCAAAAACCTCCAGCAATTAAAGTCCACCTTTCAGTCAAGATACAACATTGAAATGCATACAACTTAGAGGCTCAAACTTGAAATTCAGAAACTGCAAAAAGAAATTGTTGTAGCCAAAACACTTTCAGAGGCCATGGAAAACATCTGGATGGACATCTGCAAATGCATGACAAAAATGTGGCCACTGATACAGATTATGTATGAGCAACATGAGCCGATTCAGAGGAGAAAAATTGTCATTGATAATATCAGAGGGGAACTAGAAGAAAGACCTACTGAGGTGAACAAAATTATCAATTTCTTGAATTACAAAACAAAAGAAGAGCTCGAAGCCTTGGAGATTGAAGACAAAACATAAACTAGCCTGGAGGTCAATAAAGTTTTGACCAAGAGAGAATTGATGTTGCAGCTTGAAGAAAAGGCGCAAGCCATGGATATTGGAGTTCAAATCTTTTTTAGCAAAATGGACATACTACATAAGAAGGGACTACCAGGGTCACTGGTGATAAATGAAAAGTTGATCACCCTATCAGATTGCAAATAGAATTTCATCACAGTAGCAAAGGATGGTTCCAATTTTGCAGGGATATAGGGAAGCATCACTAGTAAATTTTTTTTGGAGACAATGAAGTTGGACCTCAACATCCAGCAGGAGATCAAGCACATCTTCATCACCAAGCCTACCTTCGCCAAATACACAAAGATGGATGAAGTGTACCGCAAGTTACTCAAAATCACCATCCCCAGTCAAAAGCAATGGGATGACCTGTGTACTCTGATCATGTAATAATGAGGTGTACTTCCAAGTCAAAACCTAGTACAGTCACAACCACGTCAAAGAAAAATCACCAACAAATTCCTCAGAATCAACATCAAAGATTCAAGGACCAGTTGGAATTCCTATATTTTTGTAAAATGTAATCTAGTTAGTTAGATCATATCTCCCTTATATCCTGATCTCTAATGACAAGATCGAATGTAATTTTTTCTATAAATACTTCAAACTTCGAAGTATTGAGGGTTGATCTTTACACCCAAGCAAGTTGTAACCTGTAAATTTTTGAAGAGATCCACTAGAAATAAAAGGGACTTTTTCACAAGATTCCTGCGTGTTGATGTTGGTGAAGTTTTATTTGTTTGTGAATGTGATTCTACTCAGTTATCATTTTGTTCTCTCTTTCTGATTTTTAATAGGAGGTTTAGCACATAATTTATCTTTGATACTGTGTGTCATGCTTTTAAAAATCTAAATGTTTTCTTCTGATATTACAATAAGGAAATTCTTAAATCCTTCTTTATTTTAATTGATTATTTCATCTATTTCTGCTTTACATCACTCAACTTTTAAAGGATCCAGCGTTTTCATTATCTTGCCCTCTGAAGATACCTTAAAGATATGTATATGATCTCAAACTTAACACAGAACCCATAGCCTAATGGAAGCGTAAGTGTAATTCAACCATTTTTCTTAAAACAAAACAATACACTCGTACCATTTGAACTAGCCTAAGATCCATTCTAAAACAAATCTAAATCTTGTAGAGAGATCCCTCTCTAAA
>JASDQU010415176.1:0-10343 GCA_032191745.1 Picea mariana
TCTCACTGATCTCCTCAATACTGGGGTATGAGGTTCCTCTTCTTCTTTTTCTTCCTCTTCTTCATATGATTCAAATTTTTCATTATCCAACTCAAGCTCTATTTTCTCAGGTTCGTCTTACGTTGGTACGAATTTTTGTTTGGACAAATCTTTTACCTCTCTGAAAACAACATCTTGACTGTAAACAGTATTCTTGGTTTCTGGGTTCCAAAGCTTATAACCTTTCACACCATCTTTATAACCAATAAAGATACACTTTTCATCCTTTTTATCCAGCTTACTCCAATTTTCCTTTGGAACATGTACATAAGCATCACAACCAAACATTATAAGATGTTGAAGAGAGGGTTTCTTTTTAGACCATACCTCGTGTGGAATTTTATCATCCAACGTTGATGAAGGTGATCGATTGACCAGGTAACATGTTGTACCCACTGACTCTGCCCAGAATTCATGTCCTAACTCAGCACCACTGAGCATGCTCCTTGATTTTTCCATCAGTGTCTTGTTCATCCTTTCTGCAACTCCATTCTGCTAAAGAGTGTATGGAGTAGTCTTATGCCTTGCTATACCACACTTCTTATAGAATTCTTTGAATTCATTTCCGTAGAATTATCCACCATTATATGTTCTCAATACCTTTATTTTCTTCTCTGTCTGATTTTCTGCCAGAGCCTTAAACTCTTTAAATTTATCAAATACCTCAGATTTATTTCTAACAAAATAAATCCATGAGTTCCTTGAGAAATAATCTATGAATGAAACATAATACACAGATTTACCTAGGGATGGAACAAGAACATGTCCAAACACATTACTGTGTATCAACTCTAAGATCCCCTTTTCTCTTGTAGCATGAGATGGGAATCTTACTCGATTCTGTTTACCATATATGCAATGTTCACAAAAATCAAAATATAGAGTGCAATTAGACATACCTTCAACCATACCTTTACCGTGTAGTGTTTGAAGGCCCTTTTCTCCAATATGCCCCAGTCTTTGATGCCACAGCATGGTCTTCTTTTCTGGGACAGTATTGGTCTTGTCTCCTTCATTTCTCTGCTCAGTGACAACACAATGGTTACACCCATTAGTATAAGTGCTTCCCAACAACTTGTACAGATTTCCACACCGAACTCCCCTCATCAACACCATTGCTCCTTGTACCATCTTGCAAGTGTTCTTTCCAAATACAGTATCCACTCCTGCATCATCCAACTTTCTTACAGATATTAGGCTCCTACCAAGTTTTGGAATGTGCAGAACCCAGGGAGATTTCTAATCCTTCCATATTTTAGCAACAACTTAACCCTTCCACGTCCCATGATTTTGGCTGTCGATTCATCTCCTAGGAATACCACCACCATCATATTTTTCATATTCAGAGAACCACTCGCTATGAGGATTCATATGGTATGACACACCTGAGTCGATCAACCATACATCACGGTCTTCATGTGTACTTGTAGATGCTAGGTAAACATCACCTCCTTCTTCAATGGAAGTTTTCGCCTCTGTGGAAGAGGTACTATCAGATCCCTTTGGTTTTTCAACCTTCTTAGACTTGCAATATTTCTTATAATGCCTTGTTTTACCACACTTACAACATTTCCTCAAAGATTTTCCTGGTGACTTAGATCTACCTGTAGGTTTAGATCTCCCCCCTGAAGGCTTACCAGGATTCCTGTCTTGGGTACAACCTCTTATGAATAAAGCATATGTGCTATGACTATCCATGCTTTTATGCCTCATCTCTTCAGATAACAAGGATGAAACTACATCCTCATAGTTCAATGTAGATTGAGTGGTACTACCAATTGCTACAACCAGATTATCGCAAGAGTCTAACAAAGAACATAACAAAGTAATACATGTATCTTCTTCTGCAATCGTAATATTAACAGAGACAAGTTGACTTACTAGAGTATTAAATACATTTAGATGTTTTGTCATAGAAACACCATCTTCCATCCTAATATGATACAACTTCTTTCGAAGAAACAAATTTTTTACCAGGGACTTTGATTGATACAAATTCCCCAACTTATCCCATAGTTCATTGGCTGTAGATTCTCCCGACACATTCAACAACACTGAATCTACTAGGCAGAGTCGAATATACTCATTCCTCTTTTGTCCAACTTCTCCCAATCTTCCTTCGACATACCAGTAGGTGGTGTACTAGTAGTTTGTGTACTAGTAGGTTGTGTACCAGTAGCCTGTGTGCTAGTAGACAGTGTACCAGTAGGATGTGTACCATGATCCACAGTGATCCATTGTTCTTTGTCTACAAGAAGGCCCTCCATCTTGAGCTTCCATAGCTCAAATTTTTTTCCGATGAACTTCTCTATCTCGATTCTAGAAGAGCTCGCCATTCCTCTTTCTACACTCGAATAACCACTGCAAACACTCCCACTAAACCCAAGTTTATCACAGACCCAAGATAAAATTGATCTATCAAGACCGAGCCAAACCCTCAGCAACAAAGGCATCCCTATTCAGCTAGTGCTTAAAGAAGTGGTCACGCCAATGAAATCTTCAATTGATCCCACTCTTCTCTTGGAGAGTGTTGAGTCTACTAAAGTGATCATGTCGATGCAATCTTTTGTTGATCCCACTCTTCAATTGGAGAGTGTTGAGTCTACTAAAGTGGTCACGTTGATGCAATATTCAAATGATCCCACTCTTCTCTTGGAGAGTTTTGAGTCTACTAAAGTGGTCACGTCAATGAAATATTTGGTTGATCCCACTCTTTTGATGGGGAGTGATGTGTCTATCGACTATATTTTTAGCATTTCCAATTCAATACTTTCAAAACAAGGGGGAATTTTGATCACTTTGAGCACGCTCCCTCCAAGTACTATGCTGGTTTTCTTTGATTGGAATGACCTTGTTGAACCTCATCTTCCTTCTTCTACACCCTTTCTAATAAGGGTTGAAGTTAATTTAAAAAATATTTACCGATGTATTGTAGTTGAAGGAGCCTCTTCAAGTATTTTATCATCCTCGACTTGGCAAGATTTGTGTTCTCCCGATATTTTGTCTGCATCACATGAGTTGTTGTCTTTTGATAGACATCCTAATGAATATTTGGGGATTCTTCCTCAATTACCTATCTTGTTAGGTGGGAAGACTATCCTTTTCGATGTTATAGTGGTTCAATGCCCATTAGATTTCAATATGCTTCTCGGGCATGATTATGTATATGTTATGAACGTTTTGGTGTCTACGCTCTTCTGGGTGATGCATTTCCCTCACAATGGAAGCATTGTCACTATCGACCAGTTGGCATTTGATAATCACCATCATAATTCAACATTAGTTTAGGTTGCCCCTTTATATGTTTCTGGTATTTGTGTAGACTCTACCCCTCCACAAGTAAATTATCTAGCATCTTATCCTCGGTGTTCAATTTCTTCTGAGCATGAACTTGTTCACTCATGTTTTCCTTCTCGAGAAATTGATCCATTGGTTTATCGAATGGGGGCATCGGAGCTCTTTCTTCTCCCTCTTGGTCCAAGTGATCTCGAGTTTCCTTTTGAGTATGATCTCGTTTTTTGTATATCCTCAAGCCCTTGTTATTTTGATTCTTCGCTAATAGACTCTTCCAGTCCTGGCTAGAACCTTCATCATCATATGGAATATGGACAATTTGCTTCACCCTTTGGGACTATCGACCCTCCTCGTTTGCATGATTTCTCGGATTTTGAATTACCTTCGGATGAGGCTATCCTTGAAGCCACGACTACAATTTCTATACCATGGGAAGACCGTGGCTTGATTTTTCTTCCCTTTTGGGAGACTTTCCAAGTTGACTATCGAAGAGACTCTTTGTCAGAGCCTAGCAGTGGGCTCTACCTGAACTACTACCATGCATGAGCCATACGGATGTGCGGTAACTCATACATATTGTACAGTCCAAGTTTGTAGTTTTCAAGTTTTGTATTCAGTAGCACCTCTTATTTTCTGAAGTTTCTATCTATGTTGGATTTATAAACTTCTGGATGAGTGTTATTGGCCTTATATACAAAATCTTGGAGACTTTTTTTTTAATTTTTTTTTTCTTTGACATTTGTTAGTCGTATCAATATCTAGTGACAGGAATTGACCTCGAAACTGGCATATAGGTTAGATTTTTCCCTGCTTTCATTTTTGCATTATATGTTTCATGGTTCATTTAGCCTTAGGATCGACCCCACTAAATTGTGACACTATCCTTCCTTATTAATAAGTGCGTCGTACTTTATGTGGTAGAGCCTTCCTTCCATGGGAATCCTAGTTAGATCCTTATTTTCCATTTGGTTCCAATGCCTAAGTACTTCATATGCACGGGAGTATTGTTTAGTCCTGTCATAACTTTGTGTTGAAGCCTCATACTTCTTCTTCATCTTTTTATGTCCTATACCCGAGGGACTCCCTAAGAGCATGGTTTGTTGTCTTTCTAGCTCGCTTAAACTTTGAAAGAAACATATAACAAGATTTTATTTATTCTTTTCGGCCTCGTTTTGATTACTGAAGAAAAGAATCCCCCCTAAAATCTTCTTTAAGCCCTTTTCAAACTCTCTAAAATTGAAAATATTGTTGAGCGATCTTGTTTCCCTTCACGCTCACTAAACTCAAATTTGAAGGCACATTTGTCCAATAGTAGTTTACCCTTTTTTTTAGTCCGAACACTTAAATTATGAATAACGGTATGCCCTAGGAACTTCGGTTCACTAGGAGAGTATTCTTAGGCGTAAGTTTAACCCTTTTTTGGGCCTAAGGGACTAAATTTTCAAAAAAGGAACATTCTCCTTGGTTTTGGTTTATCTCTTTTTTGGGATTTGGAGATTACTTACGAAAACAGAACCCCCTTGGTGTCCATAGTTAAGCTCTTTTCAGACTCCTAAATATGAAAATATTGTTGAGTGACCTTGTTCCTTTCACACTCATTAATTGGTCCAGAAAGAACATCTATTCGACATGATTTTAATCCTTTTTCTAGCCAATAGATTATCCAGGAAATATGTATTCCTCAGGAGACTTCTCTCACTGGGAGAGTTCTCTTAAGTTATATTTTATACTTTTTTGGGCTAAGGGGACTAAACCTAGAAAAATGTTGTGAGTCCATAGTTAAGCTCTTTTTAGACTCCTTAAAATTGAAAATATAGCCGAGTGATCTTGTCTCAGTCACACTCGTTAAAATGGTTTTGAAGAGACGTATTTTCAGTATAATTTTAACCCTTTTTGTGAAAAAGGAACTCCCTGGAGTCTTGTTTTAGTGTTTTTTTAGACTCTCTAAAACGTGAAAAAACAACTGAGCTTACCTTCTCTGGGCTTGTAAAACTTTACATGGAATGAGTCTTGTTGTGTCGTGCTTAATCACATTGTGGGTCTCATCTTTTCATCTTTGGCCTAATGTCGGCTCCATGTTTCTCTCAACTGAACCTTCGAAGCATTCCTTAAACGCAATCCTTGCAACACTTTTTTCCTTTGTGATATGAAACCTTGACCCATGGAGGAATTTTCCCCAAGTGTCCTTATCCTACACATGTCTCCTTGACATGAGCATCAATATGTTCCATGTAACAATCCCAGCCACCCAGGTCGGGTCATGCTACCTCGTAGAACCACTATTTCTAATTTATAATACTAATTTTGTAGCATACTCAGCCATAGAAATGTTGGGCTATGCCCCACATAACTTTTGCATAACAACGTACATATAAAACTTAACAGACAACATTAAAAATACCATATGTATATATATAAACATAAAATAGACAACATATTCTGCTAATATACAGATTAATGCAGAATAACAGTAAGCCTACACATACAACATATACAGGCAATAATCCTCAATATAAAACATGTACAAATACACAGCATGTAAATGAACATATACATGGTACTTATATTTTTATAGATGACCACCAACTGCGTGCAGACCTTGCATGAACCTCCCAAGTTTAGACCATGTTTCTCATCACTCTTGGTAATGGGTCACCCTCGAGCTGGGACTCAAATCCACCTAGGTAAAAGGATTCCTAGGCTAGGCTGAGACAACAGGAATTTTCACAGTCAAAGGGAAGGATTATGTCCCAAGAGCCAACCCACACTAACATCCTACATCCTCTCATTCCCCACATGCATATCCCACCCCAGGAAGTGTGCCCCTTCTCTTCTCAACAGTCCTTCGGTTTCCCCACTTCCCTTCCATGGCTTCGGCAATAGGTCAGACAAAAATTCTCATAGCACTATAGTTTCAGTTGAGATCCCTCCAAGAAAATCACTTCCCCAACAACCTCTCTAACTTGGAGAGAGTTTCTCACAGGCCTGAAACCCTGCTTCCTCTTTCCCAACAAACTCTCTCACCTAAAGAGAGGTTTTCACAGGCCTGACAACCTGCTTCTTCAATCCACAGGCCTAACAACCCGCCTCTTCACTCCTGCTCCTTATCAACCAGAAACAATCTCTCAACAACAAAAAATGGGTAAGGACACATAAGATGGCAGTAAACCATTCTCAACCAAGGAACTGCATTGAAAGAAACAGCCAACCATTAAGGTATGGTACGGGTTCAGGAAAAGTACAGTGCATTGTGCTTTACAGGAAAAGTATGGGATATCTCAAATGTCTACAGGTTTAAGAGGTGCGTCCATGATAATAGGTCAACAATCGAGGTAATGGATCCCTATATGCATCAGTGAGTGTCTGGGAAGCCTCACAAGAATGGAAGAGAACCCCCCAAAATGAACTAATTTCCTCACATATAATTGCATGTGCCAATATTGTCACATGGATCTCTTGGAGCTCATTCCTCTCCACTTGGAGTTTGTTCCTTTTCCCAAAGGAACTTAGGAAAACATGAGTTGTTTCTCAGACCTTAGTCTTTTAGGAAATATATTATAATATTCACTTAGAGATAATCCCTCAATATTGTCCCTTTTTCCTAGCCTCTTAGCCCCTTCCCTTTCCCTACATAGTGGAGATTAGTCCCTCATTCTATTTTATCGTGGTTGGTCTACATGCAGCGATGTATTTCTATTAATGATATGAGTATTTACATATACAAAAATAGGTTCATTGGCCTTTATCTTCTAGGATCTCCTGCCTAATCATCACATAAGCCTCATATCTTGTAATCACTTGGCTCACCAGCCTACAAAACATATTTACATTCCCAATTACAACTGGGGGTCAATCTTGGGATATTACATTCCATGCTCTTGGAACAAGTTTGCTTGCTCGCGACACTCATTCGTCCTTTGTAACGTAGAATTATTTTATTCTTTTTCAAACTCGTTAAAAATTTGAAAAAGATAAAAAAATCAAATATCTCAAAAAGAGGGGATGGGATATACCTTCTCTTTTATTCGGTAGAAAGATAGTGGCCCTTAGACAAAGCACATCCTTCTGTTTTTTCACCAAGCATTGGGATCTAGTATGACCTTACGAAGTTGTTCTTGCTACACAAAGTTGTGTCCTCCTTCGTTTGGTTACTCTTCCAAACATATGGATAGTTTGTGGTACCTCCTGCATCACAGACTTATGTCAATATTATGTTTCCTGAGTCTGATCATATTTTGTGATTTTCTCCAGGGGAATTTTTATCCAACCTAAGTCGCCCATTCTAGAGTTTGTCTCTTGAATTTCATGAGTCAGCCATCCCAAGAGTCCAGTCAAGTCCATATTCAAAATCGATGAAGTTATGTGCCTAATGATCGATATCCTCGAATATTTCCCCGATGGCATGTTGAAGACCTCGGAGTAGTGAGTCTTACACTCCTCTTGTACTCCTACCAGAGTTTTTGAAGATCTTGAATTTGTTGCCCGAGCTATGGTGTCCTCATCTCCAACCGTGGGCATTAATACTTCTTGAAGAAGCATATTATATTGTACTTAAATATCATTGAATTATTTTTAGATGTAGATACATTGTGTATTTCTCATGAATACACTTTATATAGATATTTCTATGACATGGATCTGCAGTGTACTTAATTGGAGGCCATGATTAGTTCATCCTGAGTATGGGTATGCCCTCCTCGGAGACATTATTATTGTTTTGCACATAGGGCGCTCCTGAAATCTGGTCGTGGGCTCACTCAACTATGTGCCTTCCCACTGGTAAAGATATTGTAATATATTTCGACCATTAGTTTCTCTTATGAACTCACATATTAGAGGGCATTTTTTATAGCCCCAAAATTCCCTACCTATGCATACATGGCATTGGACTTTTCACTTACACAATTTTCCAAATTATTGTTGAGACTCTCTCTTAAAAATTCATTTTTTGGAGCATGTACATGCCCTGCTGCACTACTTCCCGTGTAAACATGCTAGTTGCATACTAGATATCCCATGTGCATACGCGAGTTCCATTCTAAACAACCCGCATTTAACTCCAAAAGTTGCAAAAAATAAAAAGTTTCAAGGAATTCAACGGCTTTTATGGGTTATTGGAGGTTTCCTAACCATTTTACGCATTGTAGCCCATCCCCAAACCGAATAAACATCTTATTTTCATATAAAAATAGGTATTGGGGTCTCATTCCAACATCAAACATTAGAACAGAGAAACTATGCAAAAATCCCTTCCCCTCTAGCCCAAGTTTTGTAGCCCTTTCTAAGATTTGGCCTTAGCATTCCCCTTTATCCCTTTCTCCCTATGCAGTCCCTTCCCTTTTCCCAAGGATATTAGTTTATTGTGAGAGGAATCCTGGGAATGGTGCACTTGGAGCAGTAGCAAGAGAATCCCGGACCTGGTTCGCGAAGTATCTTCTGATAAGAAGGTTGTAATATTTTAATCTTCAGTTTGAATAAAAAAGTTATTTTCATGTCCCAATACATTGCGTCTTGATATCTTTACTGATTAATGTATCTATATTTATATCTGAATACTAACATTGATAATTAGATATTGTATTTTTGTAGCATTGTATGTTTGACTATTCTTGTAGGTCAGATTTGGGAGGAGACCTGCATCCTAGGCAGATACAAAGGTGAAGGAAGTCTACATTGGACGTTAGGACCACAGGTACAGTTACTAATCTTCCTTCTTCTCTTTTGTCTTTATGTTCATATATTTTGGGGTAGTTTATAAATAGGGTTGTCTTTTAAGGGAAGTTATTTCTCTACCTATATTCCGACCTAGTATAGTAATGGGTGATTTTCCCTGCTAGCATCGGGTATTTGTGAGGTACTTCTACTCATGCATTATTTTTTGGAGTTTCAAACACTCTTCTATGGGGATATGTTGATTCATATATGGCAGGTGATAAAGATAGCAGGAGAAGCACCAAAGGGTATCTTTTTACTATAGGTGGAACAACAATAAGTTGGATTTAGAAACTACAAAAGGTTGTTTCACTTTCAACAACAGAGGAAGAGTATGTTGTTTCTACAGAGGCTAGTAAAGATATGATTTGGTTACATAGGTTTATGAAGGAACTTGGAATAAAACAGGAGAATAGCATGTTGTATTGTGACAATGAGAATTCCATTCATCTTGCAAAGAAATCATCCTTCCATTTGAAGACTAAGCATATACAACTCAAGTACCATTTCATATGATTTGTCTTGGAAGATGGACATTTGAAGTTGGAAAAGATACACACTAGCTAGAATCATGCAAACATGTTAACAAAAGGGAGTAACCAGAGAGAAACTAAGTTCCTGCTCAGTTTCAGTTGGTCTTCAAGCATGAAGGTAAAGATGAGAAATTTTCCAGGTCCAAGGTGGATCATAGTCCAACAGGTACAACAACAGTGGAGTTTTTGTGATCAGTCTCCAAGTGGGAGATTGTTGGTTGTGGAGCCTGATTATATTCCTAATTTAGAGGTCTTTGTTTTCAACCGTTATTATATCCCATGAAGATTGTACACTTCAAAATACTATACATCCCTCCACATGGGAGGGTTGCAGGGGGGGTTTCCCCCCCTGAGGGGCTCGAGGGCCAGCGAGGGTTTGGGGGTGAGGCCCCCGAAGGAAAAAATTCCGTGTAAATGTATATTGTAATTTTGTAGTCAATATGGACCATTCATTATGAGGTTGTAGATCTGATAGTAGAAATTATGTTAGGGTTTTTTTTCCTTATAAGGAAACCCTCTTTTATGAGGAAATTTTATTGTGGTTGGGTATTATTGAGAATATTATATTCTGAGAGAGGAAACTATGAGAAAAAGAAGAGGGAGTTACAACGGGTGTGTTGTAGGTTGTATCCCTTCATTTTGTTGGATAATAGAAAACAAGGACCTAGAAATTTTTCTAGTGGATGTAGCTCACACTGGGTGAACCGCGTATATTTGTGTCTCTATTGTATTGTGTATCTTCTATTTTTTATTTCCGCATTTTCT
>JASDQU010415177.1:0-10083 GCA_032191745.1 Picea mariana
TGTCATCTTATCTTGGCATTGATAAACTAGAATTGCAAGTACTCTTACATGTTATAGCCGACCATTCATGTATGCTTCTGTGTGTATGTTTCTGCTGGTATAATGAGTATTATTCATCATTTACATCTTTATATAAACCTTCTGAACAAGTATAGATGAAATCCTTATTTGTCTAAGTGTCTTCATATGTGCCTGGTGTGAGTGAGTGAGTTATCCATTTCTGATCCAATTTTATACCCTTATTTACACATTTGATTAAGTTACCAAGCTTACTCAACCTACAACCTTAAGTGACTCTTGGAGTGATAACAAATTGGCTTCGTTGTCGGGGAGAGGAGTGTGAAGCAAGATTCCCTAGGAGATGACATAGTCCCAACTTTTGATGATAGACAAAGGTTGGGCATAATATTGGTGGTAATCTTCTATCAAGCGAGTCCATGAAGGACAAATTTAGTCACGATTCCACAATATTCAAATGTCAAAGGAATTTGTTTCTTTTTTGGCTCAGAGGTTTGCACCTCTCAATTTTTCTACAGATTCCGGTTTCCCACATCCAGTACCTCATTTGACAGAATGGGGATATTTTTTGCCTATCTTTAGAGAGAGGAAAGAAGACAATCTTGCAGAACACCTCATCAAGTTCCATGAGTGCATGGATGTACTAGATCTAAAACATGAGGATGTTCGCATGAAGATGTCCATGCATTCATTGGATGGTGATGCACATAAGTGGTATTGCTCATTACCTCCTTCTAGTATTTCATCTTTGAAAGAGTTTCACAAAGTATTCAATGAGCATTGCAAAAGCTACTTTTCAGATGAGTTTTTATTTGAAAATTGTTGTGAGGAATATGAATCGCATAATGAGATTGAATTTATAGATAGAGAATAATTTCTCCCTCACAATATGCAACAACTCTCTAATGATCTTCAAGATGATATTCTTTCACATGACAATGAACTAGAAATGAATATTGAAGAAGTTGAAGGTTCTCTTACCATCATGAAGTCTGATTGGTATGAATATGAAGAGTTGGTTTATTTAGCTACAAATGGACATGATCAGCTATCTTTTGGTCAAATTCCAATTGAAATCAGTAAGGGTAGCCCACAGTTTTAAGATTTGCAGACAAAGGGAAATTGCAGCAGCCATGAGGAACTGGATTTTCATAGATCATCAATTTTTCAGGAGGAACAACTAAAGGACTATCTTTCTGCTTATGTACCTTTTGTTCCAAATTTTGATGGAAAGGTCGGTGATGATGAGGAAGAGGGTGATGTTATTTCAGATTTGTTTCGAATCCCTATTGTTGATAATTCTTTGCAGAAATCTTCATCTCTGCCATTAGGATTTTATCTTGATGTTCCAATATTTGACAAATATAGTGATGATGAGGAATATTTTAAATTTTATGAAGGCTTCTTGACCAATGGAATCTCATCTAGTTCTAATTTTCAGCAAGGAGATGATCAACAATGTAATTATGCTATGGTTGATGATAATTCTGAGTTTGTTGTTCAAAATGCCCATGAAAATATCCTTAGTTTTGATACATCTTTTAAACATATCATTATTAGGGAGAGTAATCAACAGTTCTCTCATGATACTTTTTTAAAGACTCATCCACCATTTGATCATTATGGAGACAGTGATGTAGAAGATCAAGAACGTATCTCTTTTTTTCTCTCAGAAATTGCCAGTTGTAATGAACCAACACATCATAGTGACGGATCCAAGTCACAGGGATATAGAAAAGGGGAAGACATACATTAGCAATCAAAGATTCTAAATATGTATAATGGTGATCATAGTTTTGAAGATCCTATGGAAGCCTTACTTGATTCTTATCTCTCAAACTCTCTTAAACTTTCAGATTTTATCACACCACTTGTATTTGACAGTGAGTGTGATCTCCTGAAAGAGTTTTTATGGTCATTGTTATGATTTTATTTTTATCTTCTAATCAGTTGCATAAAAAGAAGTCTTCCAGTGATGAGTTTACTTGTATGGCTTCATTGGAAGCATGATTTCACTTGATCAACAAGCACTATAGTTGATTAGAGTAGGAGTGTGTGAAAATAAGCTTAGTAGTTGAGCATGTTTTTTCCATTTTCAGTTGGTTTGCAGTATGAAGGATTTTAGTTTTCAAAAAATAAGCAGAGTTTCTCTTAGTACATCAAGAGGGTTTACAAAGGAATGGTTGTACATGTTTAATATTAGATGACTCCATAACCCAATGGACTAGGCACTACAGAGTCCAAGATGTATATTTTTGAAGAGTGGTTTGATCTAAATAATCAGAGCAGGTTGAAGGGTTTTCAGATTGAATGGGCAGTCACAGTGTCTACTAGGTTCTTGTAAACCTCACAGGGAATTTTCCATCCTAGTTGGAGCCAGGTGTTAGCTCCTGAAATGTCCCATTCCAATCAGCCTTTAATAAGTTTTTGAGTCTTGAAATTGTCAAAGTTTTTATTTAGTCATCAAGCATTATGAATATCTCAAGACAATATTTTCACTAAAGTATGGTCATGTTAGTTGTATTGGAAGGATGACTAGTGGTATTCAAAGGTCACTTAGTCAAATTAGTCATGTTTTAAAATTCCTTAGTGTTAGTCATCCTAAGTCTAAGATTGGGTCCTACACCAAAAAAATGTCATTAATTGTCATAATTATCCCTCATTGGTCATTTTTAATCATTATGATACCCTGTCCACATACAAATTCCAAAATTCATGATTTTGTAGCGCACGTAGTGATTTTAGTGACTGTTGTGTTGACAACTCAGCACGCATTTGTAGCGCAAACCATGTTTTCTCTATATAACGTGCTACAAATTGTTGTAAGTTCATTGTTTCATAATGAAAAGATGTCAAACCACTTACATCATTTAAGGAAAAGGTTTTGAAGTTTGGAGGACATCACCAACAAGATAAATTTCCCTCCAAGATTTGGCTTAAAGCTATTAACTCAGTTTTACAAAAGCATTTTGCACGCAAAAGAAGGATTTCATTAACAAGTTTGGTTATAATAGTTTCTTGTGCAGAGAAAGATTGATATACGCTGCAAATGGCTCCAAAGAAGGATCCTATTCAAGGATAGGTTAGGATCTCTTGTCATATTTGAGCCATCAGACACAAGCATCATTGAACAAGATTAAAACCATGTGGATGCCTTCAAGAGGATTGGATGTTGGAGGCATTTCCAGAAGTTAGAGGGATATCATCTGGAGGTGTCAAGAGATTTTGTGCAGAATTTCAAGGAAAGTAAAGTTCAAGTTGGACCCTTGGATATAGTAAATTTTCCTAGAAGAAACCTCTTCATCCAGCCTTCCCAATAAATATAAGTGACTGAGGTATACTCAAGGCTTTGTGCTCAGTTTTGGATATTGATAAATGTCCACATTTTTTCCTTCAACAAAATGGACAGTAATTTTGTGTTTTTCCCATGATGAACTTATGAAGAAAGAGGCAAGTTGGATGAAGTTTTGGAGATCATAATTCTAATTCATTAACAGGGAAGTTCATCTATCATGGCATATTTATAGCCCTCACAAGAATAGAAGAACAAAATTTGTGAAAAAAAGGGTTTAATTGCATTTTGGGAGCAGTGCGACCCACGACATGACCCTTCTACACAGTGCAACCCACGACACGACCCTTATGTGCAGTGAGACCCACGGTTTGACCCATGGTGTGATCCTTTTTCACAGTGTGACCCAAGACACAACCCTTCTACGTTGTGCGACCCACAACACGACGCTTCTGTCAAACTTTTAATTTTTTTACTTTTTTCTTTTTTTGGTCAAAATTCGACTTGGCAAGAGGATTTTTGGTTCAAGGTGGCCACGCATATTTGAAGATAAGGTCATCCCTTATCAAATGATGTAGGTGTCACTTCATTTCATCAATGGAAACATTCTAGACATCAAATCCTAGAATGTAGGGATATGACTAGATTTTGAAATCTGTATTTTCTTGTTTTAGTCATGTTTTTTGGAGATAGATTATGATGGGGTGGAAAGGTATTTTTGGAAAGTGAGAGAGGTTTTTCACAAGAAATATATCCTATTTAAAAAAAATCTCTCATTTTTTCAATATCTATTTGGATTTGGGAGATATACGTGAACCTTTGAGCATCATTTTTCAGAAATTTGACAGTTTGTATTTTCCATCCACCTCACAAATTCGGATTTGAGTTGGATATCTTCAACAAACTAAATATAGATGAAGAAGTTATGATATCCATCTATTTTGGATCTATATGAGCATGCAATCTCTATATAAAGAGGGCCAAAGGGAGGATCTAAGGGGGTTGGATTGGGAGGACTTGGAGAGACTCCTTTGTAAAAGACTTTTGAATGCATAATGGAATATAAGCTTTTTTTGTTGTAGATGTTCAGACCTTCATATTCTTTCTTTTCTGTACCTGTGGGTGAATATTATATTAATTTTTTCCATGTTTATCTAATGACTAATAACTGTCATCTTATCTTGGAATTGATAAGCTAGAATTGTAGGTACTCTTGCCTATTATAGTTGGCCATTCATGTATGCTTCTGTGTGTATGTTTTTGCGGTATAATAAGTATTATTCATAATTGACATTTTTATATAAACCTTTTGAATAAGTATAGTTTAAAGCCTTATTTGTCTCAGTGTATTCATATGTGTCTGGAATGAGTGAGTGAGTTATCCATTTTTTATCCAATTTTATACCCTTATTTACACATTTGATTATGTTACCAAGCTTACTCAACCTACAACATTGAGTGACTCTTGGAGTGATAACAATTTGGCGTTGTTTCCGGGGAGAGGAGTGTGAATCAAGATAACCTGGGAGACAACATAGTCCCAAATTTTTATGATAGACAAAGGTTGGGAATCATATTGGTGGTAATATTCTATCTGGCGACTCCATGAAGGACAAATTCAGTGGCAACTCCACAATATTCAAATTCCAAAGGCATTTGCTACTCTTTTGACTCAGAGGTTTTCACCTCTCAATTTTTCTACAGTTCCTAGTATCCCAGATCCAATACCTCATTTGAAAGAATGGGGAGATTTTTTTCTTGTCTTGAGAGAGAGGAAAGAAGACAATCCTACAAAACACCTCATCAAGTTCCATGATTCAATGGATCTAATAGATATACAACATGAGGATGTTCACATGAATATGTTCATTCATTCATTGGATGGTGATGCACATAAGTTGTATTTCTCATTACCTCCTTCTATTATTTCATCTTTGAAAGAGTTTCACAAAGTATTCAATGAGCATTGCAAAAGGTACTTTTTAGATGAGTTTTTATTTGAAAATTGTTTTGAGGAATATGAATTGCATAATGAGATTGAAGTTATAGATAGAGAAGAATTTTTTCCTCACAATATGCAACAAATCTCTAATGATCTTCAAGATGATATGCTTTCACATGAAAATGAACTAGAAATGAATAGTGCAGAAGTTGAAGGTTCTCTTACCATCATTTAGTCTGATTGTTATGAATCATTAAGAGTTGGTTTCTTCAGCTACAAATGGAGATGATCAATTGTATTTTGGTCAAATTCCAATTGAAATCAGTAAGGGTAGCCCATAGTTTTCAGATTTGCAGACAAAGAGAAATTGTAGCAGCCATGAGGAACTGGATTTTCATAGATCATCCATTTTTAAGGAGGAAAAAAAAAAGACTATCTTTCTCCTTGTGAACCTTTTGTTCCAAATTTTGATGGAAAGGCTGATGATGATGAGGAATAAGGTGATGTTGTTTCAGATTTGTTTTGAAGCCCTATTGCTGATAATTCTTTGCAGAAAATATTCATCTCTGCCATTAGGATTTTATCTCGATGTTCCAATATTTGACAAATATAGTGATGATGAGGAAGATTTTAAAGTTTATGAATGCTTTTTGACTAATGGAATCTCATATAGTTCTAATTTTCAGCAAGGATATGATCAACAGTGTAATTATGCTATGGTTGATGATAGTTATGAGTCTGTTGTTCAAAATTCTAATGAAAATCTCCTTACTTTTGATACATCTTTTAAAGATATCATTATTGGGGAGAGTAATCAACAGTTCTCTCATGATACTTTTTTAAAGACTCATCCTTCATTTGATCATTATGGAGACAGTGACGTAGAATATCAAGAACATATCTATTCTTTTATTTCAGAAATTGTCAGTTGTAATGAACCAGCACATCATAGTGATGGATCCAAGTCACAGGGATATAGCAAAGGGGAAGACATACATGAGAAGTCAAATATTATGAATCTGTATGATGATGATCACAGTTTTGAATATCCTATAGAAGCCTTGAGTCTTATCTCTCAAACTCTCTTAAGCTTTCAGATTTTATCATACCACTTGTATTTGTCAGTGAGTGTGATCTCTTGAAAGAGTTTTTATGGTCACTATTATGCTTTTATTTTTATCTTCTAATCAGTGGCATAAAAAGAAGTCTTTTAGTCATGATTTTACTTGTATGGCTTCATTGGAAGCATGATTTCACTTTATCAAAAAGAAGTATAGTTGATTAGAGTAGGAGTGTGTGAAAATAAGCTCAGTAGTTGAGCATTTGTTTTCAGTTTTCAGTTGGTTTGCAGTATGAAGGATTTCAGTTTTCAAAAAATAAGTAGAGTTTCTCTCAGTACATCAAGAGTTTTTACAAAGGAATTGTTGTACATGTTTAATACTATATGACTCCATAACCCAATGGACTAGGCACTACAGAGTCCAAAATGTATATTTTTGAAGAGTGGTTTGATCTAAATAATCAGAGCAGGTTGCAGGGTTCTCAGATTGAATGGACAGGCACAAGGTCTACTAGGTTCTTGGAAACCTCACAGGGAAGTTTCCATCCCAGTTGGAGCCAGATGTTAGCTCCTGAAATGTCCCATTCCAATCATCCTTTAATAATTTTTTGAGTCTTAAAATTGTCAAATTTTTTATTTACTCATCAAGAATTATGAATATCTCAAGATAGTCTTTTCACCAAAGTATGGTCATGTCAGTTGTATTGGAAGGATGACTAGTGGTCTTCAAAGGTCACTTAGTCAAATTAATCATGTTTTAAAATGCCTTAGTGTTAGTCATCCTAAGTCTAAGATTGGGTCCTACATCAAAAAATGTCATTAATAATCATAATTATCCCTCATTGGTCATTTTAATCATTATGAGACCTTGTCCACATCAAAATTCCAAAAGTCACGAGTTTGTAGCGCATGCAGTGATTTTTGTGATCATTGCGCTAACAACTCAGCACGAGTTTGTAGCACAAACCATGTTTTCTCTATATAGTGTGCTACAAACTGTTGTAAGTTCATTGTTTCATAATGAAATGATCACTTACACCATTTAAGGAGAAGGTTTTGAAGTTTTGAGGACATCACCAACAAGCTAAATTTCCCTCCAATATTTGGCTTAAAGCTATTAACTCAGTTTTCCAAAAGCATTTTGCATGCAAAAGAAGGATTTCACTAACAAGTTTGGTTATAACAGTTTCTTGTGCAGAGAAAGATTTCTACAGGCTGCAAATGGCTCCAAAGAAGGATCCTATTCAAGGATAGGTTAGGCTCTCTTGACATATTTGAGCCATCAGAAACAAGCATCATTGAACAAGATTAAAACCATGTCGATTCCTTCAAGAGGATTGGCTACTGGAGGTAATTACAGAAGTTAAAGGGATATCATTTGGAGGTGTCAAGAGATTTTGTTTATAATTTCAAGGAAGGTAAAGTTCAGGTTGAACCCTTGGAGATTGAACCTGTCATTTTTCCTAAAAGAAACCTCTTCATTCATCCTTCTGAATTAAGATAAGTGACTGAGGTATACTCAAGGCTTTGTGCTCAGATTTTGGATATTGATAAATGTCCACCTTTTTTCCTTCAACAAAATGGACAGTAATTTTGTGTTTTTCTCATGATGAACCTATGAAGAAAGAGGCAAGTTGGATGAATTTTTGGAGATCATAATTCTAAGTCATTCATAGGAAAGTTCATCTATCATGGCATATTTATATCCCTCACAAGAATAGAAGAGATAAATTTGTGAAAAAAAATAGGGTTTTGTTGCATTTTGGAAGTATTGCAACCCACGGTGTGACCCTTCTATGTAGTGTGATCCACAGCGTGACGCTTCTGTCAAAATTTCAATTTTTTTTATTTTTTTCCTCTTTTGGTCAAAATTTGACTTGGCAAGAGAATATTTGGGTCAAGGTGGCCACATATATTTGAATATAATATCATATCCTATCAAATTATGTAGGTGGCACTTCATTTCATCAATGAAAACATTCTAGGGATCAAATCCTAGAATGTAGGGATATCACTAGATTTTGAAATCTGTATTTTCCTATTTTAGTCATGTTTTTTGGAGATAGATTCCGATGGGAGGGAAAGGTATTTTTGGAAAGTGAGAGAGGTTTTTCACAAGAATGATCTCCTATTCAAAAAACTCTCTCATTTTTCCAACAATTGTTTGTATTCGGGATATATAGGTGAATCTTTGAGCATCATTTTTCATAAATTTGACAGTTTGTATTTTCCAGACACCTCACAAGTTTGGATTTGAGTTTGATATATTCAACAAAATAAATATAGATGAATATGTTATGAGATCCATATATTTTGGATCTATATGAGCATGTAATCTCTATATAAAGAGGACCAAAGGGAGGAGCTAAGGGGTTGGATTGGGAGGACTTGGAGAGACTCCTTTGTAAAAGACTTTTGGATGCATATTGGAATATAAGATTCTTTTGCTATAGATGTTTAGACCTTCATATTCTTTCTTTTTGTACCTATGGGTGAATATTGTATTCATATTTTCCATGTTTATCTAATGACTGATAACTGCCATCTTATCTTGGCATTGATAAACTATAATTGCAAGTACTCTTACATGTTATCGTTGGCCATTCATGTATTCTTATGTGTGTATGTTTCTACTGGTATAATACGTATTCTTCATCATTTACATATTTATAGAAACCTTCTGAACAAGTATAGTTGAAATCCTTATTTGTCTGAGTGTATTCATATGTGTTTGGAGTGATTGAGTGAGTTATCCATTTCTGATCCAATTTTATACCCTTATTTACACATTTGATTAAGATACCAATCTTACTCAACCTACAACCTTGAGTGACTCTTGGAGTGATAACACCAACAATTGTGATCAGATCAAGTTCCTTTAGGAAACAGTTTAACCACTAGAAGGTATATCATGGAGATCAAGAATAGTGCTTACACAGATAATGGAATATCGTGGTTTGATAGTCATAGTGGTATGAATATGAGATGTGGAATATCAAGATGAAAACATTTTTACAGGCACAGGGGTTTGATGTTTGGCAACCAGTTGTTATAGGATACACATTTCAAAGAAACCAAAGACTACATCTAAGAGGGAATTGAAAAGAAACAACAAAATAATAATGGATTTCATTTGGGAAGGATTCCCTGATCCAGTAAGAGAGCAAGTGGGAAAATATTCATCAGCTAAAGAAATTTGGGATAATCTACATAATATCTATTCCAAGGAATCTCCCATCATAGAGTTAGATCCTATTAAACAAAGTGCAAGTACAGAACAAGAAGAAATATGCTCATCATGTCAAACAGATTCAGAAGAAGAAGACGGTGAAGCAAATGTAGTGGATTTTGAGACTGCATTAGTCGGTGTTTTAGGATACCTAAGAAAATAAAGAGAATAAAATAAGTCACTCGAGAGAAAGAATTGATTAATCTAAATAAAGGTGTTAAAATTTCTAAAGAATTCCAAGTAGAAGAAGCCAAAAGGATTGAAGAAACATACAAAAATTAGTTGGAAGAAAGGTAGTGTATAGAAGCTGAAATTTCATCACTAAGAAAGGAAGAAAATCAGAAAGAATAACTTAAGGAAAACAAGCTTGAATCATAATTCATTCAACGAGATGTTACAGGTATGAACTAACTGAGAGGGGGGGGTGAATCAGTTAGTGTAGATTATTAATAATTTTTCTCCTTTTCTAACTTTGAATCATTAATCTTAGTGGCAGTGAGTCTTTACTGTGAAATCCAGAGTTATAAACATAAAGCAGATAA
>JASDQU010415179.1:0-10332 GCA_032191745.1 Picea mariana
TCCACTTTTACAAAACTTAGTTGATTAGTAATCGTATTAAATTCATTTAAATGATCTGCAACAGACCCACCTTCTGACATCTTCATATTAAATAATCTCTTCATTAGAAATACCTTATTGGACGTCGAGGGTTTTTCATACAATTTGGCCAATGCATCCATCAAACCCTTCATTGTCTTTTCTTTGGAAATATTGAAAGCCACCGATGTTGCCAGGCTCAGCTGTATCATTCCTAGAGCCTTTCTGTCAAGAATCTCCCATGCTTCGTCCTTCATGGCCGTCGGCTTCTTTTCTACTCCACCCAATGGTAGGAATAAATCCTTCTGATATAAATAATCTTCCATCTGCATCTTCCATAACTAGTAGTTTTGGCCGTTAAATTTCTCAACCCTAAACTTTCCATCTTCCGACATTGCTCCTAATCAAACCAGGAACCCTCTTTTCTTGTGAGTTACCTTTCACTCTGATACCAGTTGTTAGCAAAACAGGACCGTGGAGTAATAAAATAAAACAAATGCAGAAACAAAACATAGAAGATACACAATACAATAGAGACACAAATTTACGTGGTTCACACAGTGTGGGCTACATCCACCAGAGAAATTGCCAGGTCCTTCCTTTATTATTATCCAGCATATGAAGGGATACAACCTACAGCAAACCAGATGTAACTTTCTCTTCTTTCTCTCATAGACTCCTATCTCAGAATACAATATTTTCATCATCAACCATAGTCACAATACATTTCCCTCATAAAAGAGGGTTGCCTTCTAGGGCAAAAAACCCTAACATAATCTCTACCGTTAGATCTACGACCTTATAATGAACAGTCCAGATTTACAATGAAATTACAATATACATTTACAAGGTAATTTTTCCTTCGAGGGCTTTGCCCTCGAACCCCCGCTGGGGGCTCACTTGCCCCCAAACCCCCCAGCCAAGGGGATAGCCCCCCTAGACCCTGTAAAGGAGGTACCCCCCCTCTGCACTCCCCTGCGTGGAAGAGTGTACATACTTCTGGGGTGTAAATACTTCATGGGGTATAAACACGGTTGAAAGAAAGGACCTCTGAATCAGGAAGATATTCAGGCTCCACAACCAACAAAATTACCACTAATGACTACAAGCCTCTAGGTACTCATAGGACTCTAGGTCTCGTCTCTAGAATAGATGAGAAGAAGTCAATGGAAGGAGACCCACTGAAAGGAGAGCATTAAGGAATCTCTCATCATTCAGCATGAGGTACAAAGAAGGAACTTGATGATTTAGAGGCAATAAGATGAAGAACAAGTTCACGAACCAATGACCTTGTGCGTCTTTCACGTGTGCCAAGTGCAAGCGGTACACGAAAAAGACCCTCTAAATAGCATCCAATGAGGAAAATTGTTGACAAAGGCAAGGAAACCACCAATAAGTCTAATGGCATCCAAGACACTGCACGAATCCCAATGTGTGAATAGATGTCTTTCCATCAAACACAAGGGAAACCACCCAGTCAACGACCAATGATGAAATGTCGACTCTTGGGTTCAAGGTTACCTACCAATGAGGAAAGTAGGACCAGGGTGCACAATAGGACTACAAATTCATGTGATTTTGAGACAAACTGAGGGTATGGCTGACATGCAAAGTCAAGATTTCTAAGGAATGATCGCCACAGGTTGATAGACATCCTTTGAACAATAGCATGAGACATATGGAAGACTCTGGCAACATAGACTCAATGATGAAACCATGAGATGCAGGAGACATCAATCAAATTCTCCATAGGAACTAGAAGAGTAACTAGTCGGGGGAGTAAACTCTCTATAACAAGCTCAGCTTCCTAAGGTCATGATAAACCCAAAATTATGATGACAAGTGGACTCAAAAAAAAATTGCTATGTTCAAAGGTGACAAAACTGCTGCCAATATGAGATAATACTCCCTTCCTGCCTGTCTTTGTTTTTTTTCATAGTTAAATGAATGTTATGATATAGAGGGAACGAGTGTCGCAAGTAAGAAAAACTAGTTCCAACAGTGGAACATACCTATGCTCAATGCAAGGAGGTGCATGCGGGAGATGGACACTTGGGGGAATGTTCTCATTTGGGTATAGGGTGTCAAGTTGCGAAGGATATAAACAAGGCTCTACTTGGTTGAGGATGCAAAAATGTTGAGGCAAACGGTTTATAATGGAAAGCAAGAACCAGAAATAGGCTCAATACTGCAAACAAGGGCATGAGATGCAATCACAACTTAATGCCAAAAAATATCATTTTTCATAATATTAGTCTACATGGTTTGAAAAAGGGATAAACTTGTACCAAATAAACGTCCTTTTCAAATCAAATTTACGAGTGTGAAAGAGACAAGTTCACTTGGCAATCTTTTCGCTTTTTGAAAATGAGTCAGAAAAGATCTTAACCAAGACTCATGGCCTTTCAAGTCTAATTTAATGAGTGTGAAAGGGAAAAATTCACTCGGCAATATTTTTTCTTTTTAGATGAGTCGGAAAAGAGCTTAAATCAGACTCATTGAGAGGTTTCTGGATGACATGTCATGGGGGAGGCCAAGGCTCTAGTGTAGGATTTCTGTGAAAGGTCAGCGTCTTACGAATAGTTGACACAAGCTTGGGAAAACCCAAATCTCTCCAAGTCGAGAAGGATAAAGTGGTAGCAGAGGTTACCCTCTCCATGACATATCGAATAATGTCTCTTAGTTGAAAGGGCATAGGAGGAGGAATTGGATACCCTACAAGACCATCCCAATCAAAGGGAACCTCTCTAGGACTTGGAGGGAGAGTACTCAGGGAGAGTAAAACTCTTTCTTGTTCAGAAGGTGCAGTACTAGAAATGCTAATGACATGGTATAGAAGGTATAGAACTAGAACTAGAAAAGCAGGATTGAACAAAAATTGCATCGGTGCAACCACTTCTTCAACCATTGGTTGAATAGGATGTGAGACAACAAGGTCAAGAGATGCATCACCCCAAAAAATAGGAGTGGGGTCAGGAGATGCAGCACCATCAAAAATAGGAGTGGGGTCAGGTGATGATTTCATTGGCATGACTATCATGTCAATCGAAGGAGAAACGAAGTGTTGGGAAACCAAGACGACTCAGAAATCGAAGGGCCCTTAGGTGAGAACCATGCTTTCGATATCCTAGCAGTAGTAGGACACAAACGAGTCAGGCGCTCTTTTTCGCAAGTCCTACAAAGGAACTTGGGCTTACATCTAAGACATCTAGGCTTATCAATCATATGAATGCCCAAGCATCATTTACAATGGTTGGCAACAAGCTCTCAAAATGACTGGCAGAGGTTGGAGATTCATCTCCCACATGATGTATAGTGTTAGGAGACGTGATGTCGATATGAATCATGGTGACTAGTGTAATTCCCCCATCCTGACTAGCAATGACTAGTTGTGGGTTTCAACATGAATTGCAGAGGTCGTCAACCAATCTCCAACATGACTAGCAGTGGTTGGTGATGGAACTCCGGTATGACTGGAAGTGACTGGACTGGTGGCAGCAGTGAGATGTGGCATTTGAGACCAAGGTTCTGAGAAAGACTGGTTTTGAGAAATTATAGGCCAAGAAGGGTTCTGGTATACACCATGGCCTTGTCCGGTAGGATAGTATCCTCCTCCATACTGATTCATAAAGGGGTGTAAGGACATCGACACTGAGGAAGCCGCTTGCGAAGAGAAAGCGACCTGACAAGGGTTACTCATGTGAGGATATATGTTTCCCCCAGACGAAGGAACTTCGTGGAGGGGTTTGTCCATAATATAAGAATGACTCCCTCCTGATGGAACACTAGAGGACATACAGAGGTCTGCCATGGGAAAATCATTCGTAGGAACCGGCATAGCGAAAGAAGGATAGGTGGACAGAGTGTAATAAGTAGAATGACTGCCCTTTTGAGCACTTGCTCCTGGAAAAGTGGATTTTTAGGAAGGAATATTCCAACCTCCTACCATAAGAGTTGTTTGAGGGATATGACTCCCACCAAACAGAGAGGGAGAATAAGGAGTCATCATGCCCCCAGACCCAAAACTTGGATTCGCATAAGGAGACGAGACAGAGGATGGCAAGTGCAAAGACATGTCTGGCATACCATGAGAAAAATGATTAGAGACCCAAGGCATTGACTGAGTATCATAATTTTGCATACCATTATGAAACAAAGATGGATTCATCCCCATAAAATGAGCTAATGTCATGGTGGAGGTAGCGGTAAATGAGGGATCCAAAGGAACTCCACTATCCATGATAATGACAACTCAAGGCATGGTATAAAATCTCAAAGGTCTACTAATAATCAAAGAGCACACCAAAAATAATCAAATAGCCAATATGCACATAAACAGAATAAAGTGGTTGAAAGGGAGCTCCCTCTCTAAAGTAGTTATGCCTCGCCCGAGAGGGGCATGAGACTCTACTGCTAAATATTGGAGGAAACAAAATCAGTTATAAGGGCCCTCGTGGGCTTAAAACCCAATCGCTCAGATCCATCTGGAGAGGTAATCCTCCATAAAGTTTATGTGTTGTCCGACCCTTATATGACCCAGGGTACCTGCATAATAACCCCTGCAAGTAACCTATGTGGTACCTAAGACAAGAAACTAAGCAACCATGGTATAACCGATGCACATACGAACAGTCATAAGTCACATCTATCGTATGGGTAGGGTAGCAAAGCCTAAAACCTTGCACCGCCTCTCACAGAGGTAACAGCACTAGTAAGATCCTCGTATACCAATAGTTCCCTAGAAATATATCTGACGCTAAGACGGTATTGGGGGTATATCCCTTCAACCAACCTCACGTAACCTCGTGCTTAACTCCTGTGTAAGCAGAGCCTCCTGATATTATCGATTATACAATGGATTTATCCACTCCCTTAGTCAGACACATATGTTTATTTAATAGCCTTGGATAAGTTTACTCACAAAATCCTATTCCAAGGCTCTAAATCCTAAGCTAGTTTGTGCACCCTAGAAAATAAAATCGTTACTAATCAATTTTAAATTATAGCGTTAATTTTAATGGCCTTTCTTAGTCATAAGGTGCAGTCGTGAAACTAGTGATGTTATGACTCAGCAAGTAAAATAAATGAATATGAATACAATGCAAAGTCCTAACTTCAATTTCCAATAAATGATATGCTTTTCAAAAATGCAATTTTCAATTCAATTCTACAATTCTGAATAAAATACAATCTTTATTTACATGCACTAAGATAAATGACAAAGACTCAAGAGATTAAAATGCCAATCAATGTAAAATGCCTAATAGTTTTGTAATTTCAATATAAGAGAATGAAAATGAAAGGACTGAACAACAGCTTGATATAAAGACTCTACTGTGTATAGGCAGAGACAACCCAAGTAGGGTATTAAGGAGAAAAACGCCCAACCCAAGGTGCAAAGACAATCAAAATGAAAATATGATGAGAAAGGCACTGCCCAAAAATTCAACCAAAGACAGGTTTCCTGTCATTCCACGGACACTTAACAATCACCACAGAGACCCAAGAAGACTCAGCAATCATCAAAACCTACCCAGTAACCACCAAACCTAGAAATCAAGCAACAAAGGTTGATGTACGCGACTGTTCAAGGGAAAAACATGTATGTACGCAGCTTGCAGAAGTACAGCACGCATATGTATGCGACTGTCAAGAAAAAACCCACGTGTATGTGTCAAAACATAGCTAGGCTAAGAAACTCAGACTCAGAGTGAAGAGAGTCTATCAAGAAATCATACAACAAGAAACTCAATATGAATGAGATAAATCTAAGGATAAAAACCAAACCCAAAAAAAGAAGATTCAATCTCCAGTATGGTCCCCAATCTTGTTACGAGGAAAATCTTTTTATGGCTAGGGGTAAACCACAACAAACAGAAATGGCTGCATAAATCAACTCTAACTTCAAGTATGCTATATAAACAAATATGCTAACAATACAAGATAATAGGCCTACCTCGTCTAGACATTCGATGAAGTCCACCATTGAGCACTTGACCTAAAACAATATACCTGCAACTAGTTCTCAACAACCAAGCAACGCAAGCATATGGTGATAATATATAATTTTAGCACATTATATAGCGTAATCCATCAATATTCATAACAAATACGCCCATGGAATAACAACTCAAATATTTGGGGGATATTAATTGGATGAGAAAAAAGTATTTCTATTAAGATATAATCAGCAGAGGTGAATGAGTTACAAACTTTTGTGTTAGCACGGTTCAGAACCGAGAAACTAAGTTCCTTCCAGCTGGGCCTCCACCACTTCAATCCTCCACCAAAGGCAAGCTCATATAAGAGAGACAATGAAGTTCTCAATCAATAAGGGAAGAGCTTGGGGGATGAACAATGTGTTCAGACTTAAAGGACAAAGGGATGCAGACTCAATGTGAAGTGAATAGTTTCTCCAGAGTAACTTTGCTCTCAAAGTTGAATTCTTTCTCCTCTTTTCCATAGCTTGGATTTGGCCCATTTATAGCCTTCGAGTGGAACTAAAGGGATGATTCAGAATGTTTCCAGTATATGGAAGGCCAAGGTTCATTGATCTCGTGACGTGACATGGAAAACCGACACCATTTTTAAATTTTGAGCACATTTCCCAATGTATGCGGGTTGTAGTGGTGCAACCTGTGTATACACATGTTGTAATATAGGTAGGGCACGTATATGTGGAAAAATCATGTTTTTAGCTCTGGGATTTTCAAAAATGGACTTCAAGTCTGCATAGGGAAATGGAAAAATTCCCTATGTGCAAGATTGCATAGGGTGAGGCAAATCTTGCTATAATAGATTGCAACATATATAAATTATAAAATCAGCCTTAATCCTTGTAATTAATACTCGTGGATTGAGAGAATGTTTTTGAGGCTATAAATCTTAGGTGACATTCCCAATTATCTTGTCCTAGCTAGGCAAGATCTAAAAATGATTGAGTAAGGTGTTACACACCTTTTCCTCAACAAATCCTAGACTACTTGGTGAACCCTACAAACAAAAGTCTAGTTGATTTTAAGTGTTAAACCTTGATTTTAATTGGCTTGATTTACTCAAAAGGGTATAGGCATGCAACTTATGGTGTTTACAAGAGACGAAAGAGAAGAAAAACTTTAGAGAATTTGTGCAAAAGAAAACTAGGTTCTTCAATTGAAAGAAATGGCTTTTAAATCTTTGTCAATGCAAACTTTTTGAAATAGTATTCCAAGATCCTATAATGTAAAAAGTTTCCTAGAATGCGCTTTTTTTTTTATAACGTAAATGAAAACTACTAAAATTTCAAGGAAATAGAAAAGAAGGAACTTTGAAACAGAACTCCTTTCTTTTGTAAAATAACAACCTATGCTACAACTACCAAACAAAATGCATAACTAAATGCAACAATTCTTTCTTATTTTTTGAAATGCTTAGACAGGAAAAAACACATGTAAATGATACTTTTTTCTTTTTTCAAAGCACTAAAAAGGTAAGGGTAAAATAAACCCAAGACTAACACAGACCCCAAACCATTGCTTAAACACAAGGATTCATTGGAATCCATGGGAGGGTCTAATGCTTAAAAGTTCACCCTAGACCCTCAAAGAAAATAAAAGAAAATAAAGAAACAACAGGGGTTCTTTACAAAGAGAAAGGTAAATTGAACATTTAACCCAACCAAAAACCATTAACAAAGACCCTGAAGAGTTAAAGAAGGCATGAGAAGCACAAAGCTTCTTGCCAGGAAAGGAAAAAAAAAAAAATTTAAAACCTTCCAAAACACAGTGAAACGAATTACGCACAAGAAACCTGCGTATGTATGTTGGTTGTATACTTTGCAAACCACGTATTTACGCGGGCTATACAGAGGACAGGACATGTACAACTCTGCAAAATTTCAAAAAGAAAAAGGTTTGGAAAAATAATTGGGCAGGGAATGTTGGTAGGCACCTGGAAGGTGACCAGAGACCCTAAACTGACTCAGTAGACTTGGAAATCTCAAAAAGAAACTGAAACAAAACCTAATCAAACCAAAATATCCCCCTAAGACCCTAGAGAGACTCCCCAATGGAGTCACCAATTATTCTACGGGGAAAATCCCCCTATTTTGGGTCTAGGTATAGGCAGAGCAATGACTTCCCTTAAATTATTGTTCTACCCTTAAGCTACCCCAAAACTATCTAAACAAAGTGACGAAACAGAGGACAGAGGGTCAATGGGTGCACCTTTACTCCTTGTGGTTGGCGTAGACCTCTTTCGCTTGTTGCATCCTCCTAGATCATGGATCTCTTCCCAAAGCTGACCTGCAAAATATTAGGAAGAAAATGCTACAGCATATGCAATCTCTATTGATCACTTTCAAAGTTTAGACATAGATATAAATGAATAAATCAATAAAATCATACAAACATAAGATTTTGGGATAAGGATGAACTATTTTATTCAATTTCAAGACAAAAAGATTAAAACATTTGTTAGCAATCGATCCATGAACTAGGTATGGGCTCCTCTATCATGGCTTCAAGTGCATCAATCCCATGTTATCTTCTCGCAACCAACTTATCACCAAGGGAAGGAGGAAGGAATGCATAAGGATAAAGGTTGGAGGGGAAGGTTGAGGCTAAAACTCAGAATGGGATGCAAAACTTGGGCTAAGAAAGGGAAGGGATTTTGGTAGAGTTTTCTTATTCTCTTGCTTATGTCCATAAATGTTACCCCAAGACCTCTTTTTATATGAGAAAAATATGGTTGTTCGGTTTGGGGATGAGCTACAAGGGATAAAATAGTTAGGAAACCCTCCATAGCCCATAAACTTCGTTGAATTCCATGCAATTTTATATTTTTTGCAACTTTTGGAGGTAAACGCGGGCTATGTAGCATGTTGCATGCGTATGTATGTGGGATAATTAGCATTCCAAACACATGTGTACGCGAACTATTAGTTCAGCAGGGCACGTACACCCTCCAAAAATGGTTTTTTAAGAGGAAGCCTCAGTAGTATTTTGGCAAAGTATGCAAAAGGAAGGGCTAATGTATTGTATGCATAGATAAGGCATTTTGGACTATAACAACTCGTGGATGTCCATGCTCTTACTCCATTGCAACTCATGGATAGCTTTAGGAAAACCATAGAACAATAATCTCAACTTCATCCCTTCGATTCCTGCAACTTCTCTCTTAATTGAACTTCGCTGCCTCAGACTCACTACTTCAAATTTGTCAACAGTACCTGCCCATAACACTTTACAACATAGATATTCAATATATTCAATAAGTACAAATAGTTGTCTCTTGATCTCTTATTTATACTTTCCAGGTGCCTTCCTTTAGGGGCCATCTTCTAATTTTTTTACTCATCTTCACTCTTCTAAGGCTAACCCACTTTCTTGTTGCAACTACTTTACCCATAATTAGTAAACTCGTAACTTCTTGTTGCAAATAATTTATTTAAATTATTTTCGTATTGCAACAAGTTTACCCATAATTAAATCCTAGTTTCAACTACCTTGACTAGCAAACTTCTTGATTACTTTCTAGGATCTTCTAGAATAATTGACTTCTTGTTGGCCTTCTATGGGTTTCTAGAATATTTTTGAGGGTCCTCCAACTTCACAAAGTCGTATCACCTCAACCGTGAGGAACTACGTAATGTAACACATATCACCGGAAACGACACGACATGTAATATCCATTTATGATAGTCTTCCATGCAATTATACTATCCTTTTCCATATTCCTTAATCCACTTCGGGTTCCTTAAACACACCTCTGGGACTACCGGAATTTGCTATCGGACTTGCTTCAAGGGTTGACATGTAACGTACCTAGCCACCCAAGCTAGGACATGTCACCCAAAAATATATCATTATCATCTCTGATATCATATTTGTAACGTACCTAGCCTCAAGCTAAGCAACATTACGTGTGAAATACACATAAAAATGAAACTCCTGCTAACTAAAGTAATTCCTTTATTGTTAGTTGATTTCATGTAGCTTACAACTACAATTTATAACATATTATTTATAGTCTATAACCATAAAATGGATGCATCTAAAGCATGCTAATAATCAACATGAAATACAACTAAACTGTTCATTACAACAACATATAATTCATTCTCATTCATGCAGAGTTCATGCACAAAAATAACACATGTAAATAATGTTATCACTCTGTAATTTGCCCAAGGCTGAAAGGCAATCACAGAGGCAACATCAGAACCGCTTCAAGTCCTGGATCTAGCCCTCCAGGAATCAGAGAGGGATCTCTCTATATGATTTATCTTGGTTTTGACTTCAGATTTTAGGCTAGGTAAAAAGAACAGGTATGTTT
>JASDQU010415182.1:3939-14282 GCA_032191745.1 Picea mariana
TTTCCATTAGATCTAGTGCATTTCAAAGGAGTTTTATGTGCCATTTGATTTATTGGATGCATTGGACGAATTGGAGAGAAGGAGAGAATTTGTGAGAGTCAGATCTATTCAAATTGGAGAGGTTATACTTTAGATCTGACCTGGAGACTTCACCTAGTGACTTGAAGTGTCCCTATCTATATGCCTAGTGAGTTTCAAGGCATTTGGAGGCCTCCTTCATCAAGGCCGAATTATTGGGCACATTTAAGGTTTTAGGAGGGCGCAACTTCATTGGAGCATTCAACATTTGGAGGAGTTATCCATAGTATTTTGGCCTTCAACTTCAGGAGGGGGATCCTATCACCCTGATCTACCATTTGACTGAGTTTGGACTCATTTGGAAGCCTTATTTAGTTGGTCTAAATTATTAAGGGTTTCAGTCTTGTACTAGAGCGTGGCCCTTCTAGTTGGGGGTTTGGTATTGCATACCACCTTGTATTCGGTCTTCATTGTGTATCCATCCTTTGGAGGATTTCATATTCTTTCCAAGATCATTTTTTAGCAGCTCCTATTATGTCTATTGGATCCATCTGTTGATAATTCCAAATCTACATCATCCTTGTATGAGGTTCTTATTATTATGAATAAAGATAAGATCTGAATCATTTTTGGGTTGTCTATCATATTTTTGATCTTGCATACGGTTGTGGTATGTTTCTTTTCTTTGTATTCTTATCTGTTGCTTCAAATACACATATAATCCAACAGTATAACCCTAAGTGCAACCTAAAGAACCATACTAAACAAAGTGTTTGAAGAAATTCCACAACCAGTAAAAGTTTAAAATTCAGGAAAAAACACAATGTTCTTGGCCTATTGTCGTGGGAACATTACAGTGGTATCATATCTTAGACTCCTGCCAGCCTGAGGGGTCTTTCATAAGGAGAAATGGATAAGAGCTACTTTTCTAGAGAGATGGTATAGTGTGAGGAGAAATATTACACCATGAGTGAGGGAACTAGGGCTCAGATAACCTTCTAATAGTATGTAGCCTTAAGAAATCCTATGTGGAGAAAAGATGAGGTTTCACATTGGGTCGAAGAAACAGAGAGAAAGAGAGCCATAGTAGCTAGATGGAAGGAAGCACAGAGTAATCCCACACCCATTAGGAGCACACAACTTTTCTACAGTTTCAAGGTGCCTTGGGAACCAAATCATAGGTGTAGGGGTAAGGGTAAGAAGCATATTATTGAGGTGCACTATGACAGTGATGATGAGGTATGTGAGGATGGAGAGATAGATTCTTATTTGGAGCAATCTGATTATGATAGTAACTCTTGTACAAAGGCTAGTGATTCTTGCATACTTGAGAAGGATAGTGACCCTTGGGCATTGGAGGGACAGTTGGATGGATAGGATGATAGCACCGATGTTTCAACAGACATATCACATACCATTGATGACCTTATACCTCAGTAGAGTGGTGAAACTAGTGAGGATTCACATGTGTTAGAACCTAGATATGACGAGCACCCTATGGTGACTATGACACATCTATCATCTTTCCAGATACCTATGACAACCACATCACATGAGGATAGAAGTAGCATAGAGGAGTTGTACGTGAGGGATGCACACCATGGACATGTAGATCCACAGATCCAGGAGGAGATATATGCCATGCATACAGTTGGTCCTACACTCACATATCAACATGAGGAGATTGAGTCACCTCTTTTGGGGACTCCATTAGTTGAGCAGGTTATGGAGACTTACAGTTTGAGGGGACATTTATTTCCAGGATCAGTATGCAGTGATGAGGGTGCACTCCTCATTGGTCGGAATGACCATAGCATGTGTCTAGACACATATTTATGGGATCCAGGTGCATTCAAGATTAGCAAGGTGAGTGCACAGGAGGATACAACGACTCATACCAGTTACAGTGTGATTCATAGTGAGATAGTAGTTGATGAGGATATACAATCACATATAGGAGGACCCAGTGGAACAATAGATAGTGGGAAGTTAAACACTTTATCTTCTGTAGAGAGTGTGGTTGGGGATTCCAGTGATGGCACTAGCAATGAGAGACATGAGGTGGCATCTCAGCATGAATGTGATTAGGAGTCACACCACTTAGTAGGACAACTGAGAGTCGGTGAGAATATGATCATGGAATCCACTAGGCGTTTTGATGACACACATGCGTTGGTCGCTGATTACTTTTGTAGGGCATCGGTGGAACATGGTAGTACAGATGAGGGATTTTCCATGGATGACCTTCATACCCTCAAGGAGAGAGTGTTTATTAGGAGGACTAACTACCAATAGTTGTTGATAGATAGGGACTACCTACTGGGGATTGGCGAGATGTATCACAAGGACTTGAGGGAGCATAAGTTGGAGGTGGACAGACTCACTCGGGATTTGGTGAGCAATTGAGGATTCTTAAGAGGCATAAAGACAACCTTTCAAGAATCAGAGTCATGATCAGGGGAGCACCAGTTGATGTAGGAACATGAGGAGTACCCAGGATCAATGATGAGTATGGGGAGTTATGACTTGGAGACGTAGGATCTATCCCCTATGAGGATCTTTGAGACATTTGAGAACTCACATGGGGAATCCAGAGTCAGGGGAAATTTTGAGGACATGTCTGCTTATATTCCGAGAGTGGTTGACCTTCCTATAGAGGTTGATTCAATGGTACACCCAAGATCTATGATGCAGCATGAGTATACAAGAGCTGACATTAGTATGCTAGAGCATACTGTGAGGAGTGATAACTCGTAGAGCCATGCCAAGATGTACGGTGGGATTCAAAGGGGTATATTTCCTTGCAGGGAGGAGACACACCTAGAGGAGCATGCAGATGTCACTCCTTTGCAGAAGAACCTAGTTATGAGAGATCACCTTCACCGTATCAGCAGTTGCATGGGAGATGAGAGATGGAGGTTGGATGACCAACAGTTGGAGGAGTTACTTCATGTTGTACTGGATGGTTGGGATTCGGTGATCGTCAAAGGAGAGTATTTATCATGGATACCAATGGATGATATTCTGGTTGAATCCTTGGGATTGACCAAAGCATGTGATATCGTACAGTCCTATAGTTAGTTGTAGATGTTTTTGTTAGCCTTTCCTGACACTTTTATCATAGACAACAACATGAGGAGAGATAGGCAGTGGCGGAGGACATGGGGAGTGGCTAGGCTGAGACCACCTGACATGAGTGTTTTTACAACATCTAGCAGGATAGAGGTGGATCGTCATATGTATGCATTTGATACTTGGTGCGTGATGATGACCATTATAGGCTAGGTGATAGAAGATGAGCACATAGGGCTTCTAACAGTGATCAGTCTCACACATGAGCAATTAGAGGAGGTTGGAAGTGATAAACTTCCAAGTTTTCCATGGGATATGGGAGTTCAATTGGCTAGTAGGATGTTTCACTACAAGATGACCCAGGTTGTGATAGAAAGCCACATACTCCACCATGGGTTGGTTTGGAGTTGGCCTACATGGACTTGTCCTATGGAGCGTGGCATATTTTCACTCTTGATCATCATGATCGAACATGGAGATGGTTGGGAAGCTACTACTTCCACAGAGATTTTTTTATATATGTAGCTTCTAGAGAACAGGCCCAATTGCCACATGTACTTCATCTTGAGGATCCAGGAGTAGAGGATCCAGTATATATACAGGGAGCAGTCAGGCAGGGTCAGTGTAGTGCAGTGCTAGCACGGGGATCTTTGATAGAGACTAGCATGGGACCCAAGGATTACAGGGTTTAAAATTTCACTGACTAACGGGGGTAAGTGGACTTTTGTAGGGGAAAGTTGTTCTAACTTTCCATGGATCTGCAGTGTTGAGGAGATCACATCACTTGAGGGTGTCTCAAGGAGGTCTTGCAATACCTCATTCTGGCATCAACTTTTGCATTTGATGGAGTTTATGTTGATATTGGTACTATATTGGAGAATGGACTCATTATAGGATGAGGCCATGTGTCATGTGGAGGATATTCACAGAGTCGATATATTTTAGGACTATGCTTCACAGGGTATTGTAGTTCATTTCCTGATATGGGACCTAGGGGATAGAGTGTATGATAGTTCATCTTTGGATGGGACCTACTATGTTTCCCACAGGTGGACATGGGACCCTGGTATTATATTTGGATGGGCTCAGTTATTGCTTGAGGACAAGTAATATTCTAGCAGGGAGGTCTGTAATCTCCCCACTTTGGGACATTAGGGTATTACACAGTGTTATGATGACCAAAGTAGCTAGTTGGAGATTATAACGAGTATAGGATCTATTGAGGGATATTTTTGGGTTCGGATTACATCTCTCATCCTATTTCATCATTATGATCTATTCCGCACAAGTTGGCTTTGGTTATGTTTCATTTCGACGATTTCCATGAGTTTGAGTATTTTGAGCTATAGGTTAATTAAATTCACCGAAGAGGGCATTTTGGGCACAATACTTGGAGGAACCTCTCAGTGTAATATCTCATTGGAATCAGAAGGAACAACACTATAGGATAGGATGATGATAAGTGGCTTTCAATGACCAGGGAAGAGACAAGGAGAGATAAGGTGTTTTTCAATGGTAAAAAGGTTAATTAATTAATTAAAGTGATTTAATTAATTAATTAATAATTAATAAAATGAAAGTCACTTTGGAGGGACAAGGTTATTAGGAAGTATAAAGGAGAGGCAATGGCCTCTATTCTCTCATTCATGTATGATTATCTTTTGATATCTGGCTTCTAGCTAGTGATCCCATATCTTGGGGGTTTTGAGTGTTTTGACTTAACAAACCCTAGAGGACGATTCAATGGTGAAAGATTCCACCTAGCTTGTCCCAATCTTGGTCTCGGGGATGAAATACTCCCCCAAACCATTCTAGTTCATATCTACTCAGTGTAGGAGGGTTCTACACCAGCCACATGCATAGGAAGAGAGAGAGGGAGGACCATTGGGGGTTTCCAGCAAGGGGGGCGCACCATCCATTGAGATAAGTTTCTTCCATGTGATTGGCAGGGATTCTGGATATTCTAGCACATGGGTTTTCATTGCAATGTCTTGGCCATTAGATCTAGTGCATTCCGAAGGATTTTTATGTGCCATTTGATTTATTGGATGCATTGGACGAATTAGAGAGAAGGAGGGCATTTTTTATATTCAGATCTATTCAGTTTGGAGAGGTTATACTTCATATATGACCCAAATACTTCACCTAGTGACTTTTCGTGTCCCTATATATATTCTTAGTGAGTTTCAGGGCATTTGGAGGCCTCCTTCATGAGGGCCAAATTATTGGGCACATTTAGGGTTTCAGGAGGGTGCAACTTCATTGGAGGATTCAAAATTTGGAGGAGTTATCCATAGTATTTCGGCCTGAGACTTTAGGAGGGAGATCTTATCACCCCAATATACCATTCAACTGAGTTTGGACTCATTTGGAGGCCTTCTTCAGTTGGGTCGAATTATTGAGGGTTTCAATCTTCTACTAGAGCATGGCCCTTCCAGTTGGGGGTTTGGTATTGCATACGACCTACATCTCTTCTTGTATTTGGTCTTCATTATGTATCCAACATTTGGAGGATTTCATCTTCCTTCCAAGAGCATTTTTTAACAGCTCCTATTATGTCTATTGGATCCATTTGTTGATCATTCTAGATCTACATCATCCTTGTATCAGGTTCTTATTATTATGAATAAAGATAAGATCTAAATCATTTTTGGGTTGTTTATCATATTGTTGATCTTGCATATGGTTGTGGTATGTTTCTTTGCTTTGTCTTCTTATCTTTTGCTGCAAATACACATATAAACCAACAGTATAACCCTAAGCGCAACCTAAAGAACCATAGTAAGCAAAGTGTTTGACGAAATGCCACAACCAAAAAAAGTTTAAAATTCATGCAAAAACACAATGTTATTGGCCCATTGGCTTTGGAACATTACATTGACCAAGTTAAAGCAGTCTGGGAGAGTGGAAGACTTTATCGCCTCATTTGATTACTTGGATTTTAGAACGGAGGGCATGTCTGATGCTTTCTTTAGGGAATTCTTTATCAGTGGCCTCAAAGATGAAATTCGTTCCCATGTTCTCATGGAACGCCCCCAAACTTGGTTGGAAGCTACTCAATGAGACAATTACTCCCAACATATTGTCTCCTCCCAGACCTGCAAACCCTCCTCCAAGACCTGCAAACCCTCCTTTCCTCCTCTCTCTAAACCCACTAATTTTTCTCCTCCAGCAACTCCCCTCAAGATCCATAAATTAACCAGGGATGAAATGTTTGAACGTCAACTCAAGGGTCTTTGTTATAATTGTGATGACAAATATTTTCCCGAGCACAAGTGTAAGAAACAAAATATTTTTATGGTCGTGACTGAGGATCTTTCTAACGAAGATGTAGTTGTTCCCCCAGTGGAGGAACTACTACTGCCATCTAACCTCACCCTACCCTCTGACCCACCCAAAGTTGACCCAGTAATTTCACTTAATGCCTTCACTGGCTTCTCTGCTCCCCACACTCTCAAATTAATTGGTTACATCAACAATAAAAAAGTCATCATCCTTGTGGAAAGTGGTAGCACCCATAACTTTATTCATCGTCACATTTCCCAAGAAGTTAATTATTAAATCCATGCTGTCCATACTTTTCAAATCATGATTTTCAACGATAGGTTCCATGAAATGTGGGGGACGATGTCAAAATTTGTGACTCCAAATTGGTTAGTATCACCTGAATTCCCATATGTTTGCTATAGACATGGGTGGTTGTGACAATGTTCTTGGTGTCGAATGGTTACGCACTCTAGGCCACATTATCATGGATTTTAAGGAATTAACCATGCAATTCCAATAGGAGGGACAACAATATAAGTTCCAAGGCATCATAGGAAGCTCCTCGGATATCATTAGTTTCCATTACATGGAAAATCTCCTCAAAAAATGTCATTTGGGAATTATATTACAACTCCACTCCATTCGTGTTGTTGAGACACATTCTATTCATCCTGACCTCCAATCTATCTTCTACCACCACAAATTTATTTTTACCACCCCAAAATAACTTTCCCCTTCCCGTGGAATCCATGATCATTCCATCCCTCTCATCCCAGGAAGTCTTCCTCCCAATGTTTGGCCTTATCGTCATCCCTTTTCCTAGAAGAATGAAATTGAGAAAATTGTTCATGAATTACTAGAGTCTGGTGTTATTCATCCTAGTACTAGCCCCTATTCTTGCCCTGTGGTCATGGTACTCAATAAACAAGGTACTTGGTGCATGTGTCTTGATTTTCTCACCCTCAAAAAACTCACAAACAAATACAAATTACCCATTCCTGTCATTGATGACCTCTTGGATGAATTGAGTGGTGCTCAATACTTAACCAAATTGGATCTACATTCCAACTACCATGAAATCCATATTAAAGAATAAGACATTCCCAAGACTGCATTTCACACTCATGAGGGTCATTATGAATTCCTGGTAATGTCCTTTGGATTGTGTAATGCTCCTCCCACTTTCCAAATTCTTATGAATCATGTCTTTGGTCCTTTTCTTTGTCATTTTTTCTTAGTTTTATTTGATGATATTCTCATCTATAGTAAAACTTGATCATCCCATCTCTCCCATGTGAATCAAGTTCTCCATCTACTCTCTAAACTCCAACTTTTCCTCAAACAATATAAATGTTCCTTTGGTGCCTCAGAAGTGGAATAATTGGGTCATATTGTCCACAAGGATGGTGTCCGAGTAGATCCTAAGAAAATTGAATCTATGCAAGATTGACCTCACCCTAAAACTCTTAAGATCTTTTGTGGTTTTCTGTGTTTAACACGCTATTATAGGAAGTTTATTCAGAATTATGGAAAGATTGCAACTCCTCTCACTTCCCTCCTTAAAAATAATTCTTTCACTTGGACTTCGGCTTCAGATCATGCCTTCCAAGCCTTAAAATATGTTATGTGCTCGACCCATTTCTTTTCACTCCCAGACTTCACAAAGGCATTCATATTGGAATGTGATGCTTATGGGAAAGGAATTGGAGCCAACCTCATGCAAGATGGAAGAACCTTGGTGTTCACTAGAAAACAACTTTTAGAGCGAAATTTGGACCAATCCACTTATGAAAAGGAAATGTTTTTCTATTCTGCATGTTGTGGATCTATGTATGAAAAGGAAATGTTAGCTATTCCAAATCAAAACTAATCATCAAAGTCTCAATTATTTCCTGGAACAATGAATTTCATGCCCATCACAACAAAAATGGGTGACCAAGTTATTTGGCTATGACTATGAGATCATTTACAAGAAGGGTAAGGAAAATGTAGTGGTTGATTCTGTCTCTTGAATATATGAAGAAGAATAGTCCCTTTTCTCCCTCTCCTTCATTGTACCAGATTGCCTCCAAGTTGTTCGTTAGGAATGGTTGCAAGATTCAAACATTTCTAGCCTACTCCACCAATTACAACACAGTTCTTTAGTTTATCTAGGGTAATCTTAGCATAATGAAGAGCTTCGCTACAAAGGTATTTTGTACTTATGCAAGCAATCCCAAATTAAATCCACAGTACTTTCTGAACTTCATGCCTCACCCACAACCATACATTCAGGATTTACCAAAACCTATGAACGGGTCAAACGTTATTTTTTCTGGGAGGGTATGAAACATGACATCGACACCTTTGTAGATGAATGGTAGGTCTGTCAATGCAACAAGGGATAAATTTTCAAGGCTCCAGGAACACTCCAACCGCTTTTGATTCCCCCTTCTATTTGGCATGATATTTTTATGGACTTCATTGTAGGATTACCTAAATCAGAAAACAAGTCAGTCCTCATGGTGGTCATCAATCGTCTCTCCAAATATGATCATTTTTTGTTGCTCAACACCCATTCACAACCACCATATTTTCTCAAATATTCATGGATAATATCTTCAAGCTTCATTTAATGCCTAATTCTATTTTATCTGACAGAGACCCCACTTTCACCATCAATTTTTGGCACGAATTGTTCAAGCTACATGGCACCCATTTGCATCTTAGCGTTGCCTATCACCCCAAGGCGGATGGTCGAACTAAAGTTGTAAACAAGTGTTTGGAAACATATTTGAGGTGTTTTTCATATAAGAATAAATATAGGTGGGATCAATGGTTACCCCTAAATGAAAGATGGTACAACACCTCTTACCATACATCTACTCACATGACTCCTTTTGAAGCAGTCTATGGCCAAAATCCGCCATCAATTCTCTCATATATGCCAGGGGTCTCAAAGGTTCAGGAGGTTGGCACAAATATTACAGTACGCGAGGCTATTCTTCGTGCCATCAAAGACAATTTGGTAATGGCTTAGAATCGCATGAAGAAACAAGCAGATCAAGGTCATTCTAAATGCCATTTTGTTGAAGGGGACTAGGTATTTCTTCGACTACAACCTTATAAGAAGACTTCACTCAAAGCTCAACACTGTCAGAAATTTGCGTCCAAATTATATGGTCCTTATACAGTACTCAATCAGTTGGGATTGGTGGCCTATAAGTTAGCTCTACTGATTCAGTCAAAGATCCATCTTGTTTTTCATGTTTCCTTCTTAAAGAAGTTGATTGGAACTAAGTTCCAAACTCAAACTAGTCTCCCTGAGTTGGATGAAGAAGGTTCCATATGGTTTCATACACAATCAGTCTTGGCCTAGAGAGAGCATCGCCTCCGTCAGCGCACCATCCAGGAAGTGTTAATCCAATGGAAAGATACCCCTCTAGAAGATGCCACTTGGGAGCTAGCCACCATTCTACAAGAATTCCCTCATCTGAAGCCTTGAGGAAAAGGATTTTCTTCAAGGGGGAGGGAATGTTATGGACCTAACCTCCCTAACCCCTCACGTAGGCAGAATAATATAATTCCAAGTAATAAAGGCCAATATTAATAAGGCCTAGCAATAAGGAAGACTAAGTCAAATGTAAGAAGACCTAATAGAAGCTTCGACTTCTAGAAGGATCTTCCTCTAGATTGTTCGTTTGGATAAGATAGATTTAGTATAAATAGAAGTAGAGGGTATGTTAAATATTCTCTAGGATATTATTGTAATAGAGCTCTTCTTTACTGAGATTGCTGTTGGCAAATTCAGTGGATAGAATGCAGTGATGATTGTTGTCATTAATGGCAAGAGTAGAGACAGTAGGATAAGAATGATAAAAGCTCAGAAGGAATAGCCTTGAAGAAAATACGCACAGCAAGAGATTAAAGAGGAAAAAGGAAGAAGAGTCAGTGACCGTTGGATCCCATCCAAATTTCTCGAAAGAACCAGGACCGTCAGATCAGAC
>JASDQU010415183.1:0-10343 GCA_032191745.1 Picea mariana
CTTCAATTTGACGTATCCAGTTATCTAACTTTTCAGCGTTAACTTCTCCATTATAAAGTGGCAACTCAAATTTTATATCAAGATTTAATGAAGGAATTTGCGAAGGAGTTTTACCATGCCCATTCGGAAGATGTTTCGAACTGGTAGAAGAAGAAGAAGATGATGATGGAGGAGGAGAGGGTGGTGGAGAAGTACCATTCCCTCCATTTCCGCCTGGAGTCTTGTCACCACCGCCTCCCTTATGCATTGAAGGGTTGGAACCTTCACCCTGCGACATTATGTTCTGTTCCATCATGACCTTCATCATATCTCTCAATTGTATGATAGTCTGCCTGAGGTCTTCTTCTTCATTCGGAACATGTTCATGATCTTCTGCATGAGCCATGCTTAGTGAAAGTCTCTCTGCAAATTGCGGTGAATGAAACTGCTTCCTCCTTATCGGATAAGAACTTGGCTCCAAAAGTTGACCTTCTCCTCTTGTGAGTTTCAACCTTGTGAGCATCAGAAACAAAACTTGCAAACAAATCAAGTCTTCAAAACCAGTGCTCTGATACCAACTTGATCTAAAAATGAAGAAGACTTGAAAAAATTGAATAATTATTGCAAGTGAAATGTCATGTGTTTAAAGCAAATGGACCAGTTTGCAACACATAAATTAAGGATTACTTATGAAAAATACACATAGACAGCAGCATAAACATTGAACATAAACACATATGCACAATAATTGATAAAGGAGTTCACCCCTCTTCTGGGCTACATCTCCTGGTCCAGCTTCCAATGGATCATTATTATTAATTGCTCAAAAAGTGCTCAAAAACATATCTTACAATGCTCAAACTGACAAACCGACTGCTCCAATGGCTTCCTAGCGTCCCAAAACCCCTATCTGGGCTCTTTCGGCACCTCAATCGGTCAAAAAATGAAGAAGTGAGGCCTCCTGGAAGTCTCCCTCTTCAAGCTTGCTGTCTCTGGTTCTACAATTCGCACCCTCCTTGCATGAACTTGGCTCACACGCTCTTTTAAGTGCAAAAACCCAGCACTGGGTGCAACCGCGCCAACGGTGCAAACCGTAGGATGGTTAAGGGCATGCCAGCCCCTAACCGCCTCGGCACTTGGGCGTATGGCGCACATGACCGCGGGCTTGGCTGAAAGGTGGTTAAATTCGTTGTAACGGGCATAAGCTCCCGCGTGCCCGGATTAGGGTCATATGACAATACAAAGAAACTGTGGGCTATACCAAGTCCCACACACCAACAACCGTGCGCATAACACATATATTATGGCCACATGTATATCAAAGGACCGCGGGCTATTCCGTGTGAATTTTCCCGCGCATACAATATATATGGTTTAACATTGCACGGACTTTGGGTTTATCACTAGTGCATGGTCACATATGTTTATACACAAGACCGCAGGTCGGGGCTTAGCCCCGACCCGTCCCCCCTGCCTTCCAATACAATATGTAAATTCAAATGTTTTAAAACATATACATATACCAAGGATCAACCATGTGGTATAACGGTCGGCCGGTTATGTGAAAACGTTGTGTGGAGGGAGGTCCGGGGTTCGAACCCGCGGACTCCAACAATATTTTTATAACAATATAAACCAAACAAATGGGGGACACGTGGCACCCATGGATTGGGCCACGTATCCTCATATTATTTGCCACCAACCGGACACGTGTCAACTTCCTATTCGCCATCCAGCAACCAACAAAAACCTGCCACATCACCACTGTACGGTCGTACGGCCCGTACGACCCTGCTACGTCGGACCATACGGACTGTATGGACTGGTACAGTCAGCATCTAACATTTTTGCCTGTTTGGCTTGGCGAATAGATCGCGATATTTTCTCCATACGGACTCCGTTTGAGAAAGTAAATATACCACCGGAATCAGGAAGACGAGACAGACGCAATGGAACTATTTTCATCGCATTCCAAGCACTTTGAAAATTGAGCAAAATTTGATCCCCTGATCAATCATATTGTTCTTTTAGGGTTTTCAATTTTTGTATTTGATGGAACATTTTATTATCATAGGTTTCTATATTCGATTTATTAACTTCTGGGTGAGTGGTGTTGGTGATATATACAAGACTTTGGAGACATTTTATTTGGTTCTTGTTTATATTGTCAATATGTTCTGACATGTAATGATATCGAAATTGGAATATAGGTTAGATTTTTCCCTCCATGCATTTTTCATTATCCTTTTCTCGGTTCATTTTTCCTTAGGATTGACCCAACTAAGTTGCGACACATAACCTTCTTTATTGTTTAGGAGTGTTGTGATTCATGTGGTAGATCCTACCATTCATGGGTGCCCTATTTAGAACCTTGTTTTTCCTTTTGGTGCCCATGCCGAGGTATTTTCATAGGCTTGGGAGCCCTACTTATTCCCTCCATGACATTGTTTTGAAACCTCATTTTTCTTCTCAATATTTTTTATGGATATTACTTGCAGGGCTCCCATACTTTTGTGTTAAGTGGTAACTGCATTTCATCTTTCCCTCTTGTGCTTTTGATCCTAGCATCGAATTCAACTTACTATTGTTTATCCTCTTATTTTTGCATTCTCATTATTTTCTAGCCTCACAATCTTTTCCTTTGTGACTTGAAACCTGTATCCTTGGAGGAAACATTACCTCGTGGGTCCATATCCTACACATGTTTTCTTGCATTGAGCATAGTGATATGAATTTATGCAGGAATGCAACATAATACACAAATAAACATGAATACAAAGATGCAACGGAAATAACACTTCATTTCATTAATATCAAAGAACTGAAATTTGTTTACAGACATAATGGAAATAAACTAGCTAGGGCGCTGGTAGCTTATCTCTAAGAAGAGTTGTGGCGGATACAGACCTCTAAAATATGTGTTAGAATGAGGTTCAAAGGCCTATATATTATTGAGAAACAATGGAAACCCTAAACATCCAAAAACCTAACCCTAGGAGATGAAACACCAAAATATGGGCCCCGTCGGGGTAAATTGGTACATCAATTTCCCGGGGTCGTAACTTTGGCATAATATCTTTGTTTGACACACATGATACATTGTTAGAAAGATCTATCGGAGGAATACACTGTTGATTGTGAATATCGAGTCTGGAACAAACTCATATTCACCAAAGGTTTAATTCCCAAAAAACGTCGTTTAGGGCCTCAAAACGGCTCCGGAAGTTCAGGACCCGAAAAACTGCCAAAAATAGTAATTTGTGCTACAATTAAGGAAACTGAAAAACTGAAAGAAACAATGGTGGGGGTCTAAGTGGAATAGGTGGGTGGCCACCAATATCCACCTGGATCATTCCTCCCCCCTTAGGAAGCAATGGTCCCCATTGCGTTGAGTTCATCCATGAGATGAGCATGGATGATTTTAGGGGCTAAATTTCGCTCATGGGCTAATTTTCCATGGTTTTTCCAAAAACGAGATTCACTATTTTAAAAATGATTCACCCAAATTTTATAGGATAAAATTATTTTACCTTAAAAATTGCCAAAAGTTTATAAAAACTATATAAAATCCTTAGAAATTTGAATATTTTTACAAAAATATCGCCAAACATTTATAGTTGGCATATGAAGGATTAGTAAGATTCGCCAAAGTTTCTACATTTTAAAATAAATTTTCGTCCTTAAAATCATCCCTGGAGATGAGGAAACTTCTGTTGAACTTGGTCCCCGGTGAGCCACTTGCCCTAGTGAAGGAGTTGGCCTTCTTTGACAACTCGATATAGTTGGATCCTCTGTTAGCAGTTGTTCTTGATTTGTGTTTCCATAATCCGATCAATGGTGGTTTGTTCCATGCAGTCTGGATTTAACTTTGTTGGTGTGAGTTATTCTGCCATGTTGGATGTGTCCAATAGAGGTGGAAAGTAGGGCCGAAGGCGGTCCACATTGAACACTGGGTACAGACCAAGGAATGGTGGAATAATGATATCGAAGGAATTGTCCCCTACAACCTTGGTGATGGTGTATGGACCATATCAGAGCGGGTGAAGCTTGCGGTGGGGCCCAGCGAGACACTCCTTCTTCAAATGTAGCCACACTTTGTCGCGCACCTGGAAGTTGTGTTGCACCCGATGTTGATCATGTTGTTGCTTTTACTTAGCATTCGCTCTGTCCAATATGTCATGAACCTGTTGGCGAATGCGCTAAATGCACTCAATGAATTTTTTCACCTTGGCAAATTCAGACTAGACATGAGCCGAATAAGCCTGAGTAGCTGCAAAGGGTGTGGCTACGTCAATGGGACAGTGGCTGGAATCCCAAGCCCACCTAAAAGGGGCCTTGATTTGTTGAGTTGTGGAGGGATCGGTTATAGCTATCTTGTACATAATGGAGGCTCTCATCCCATGTGTGTGGATGCTTTGAGTTGTACATGTGCAAAATGTGTACGATCATCTTGTTGACGACCTCTGTCTGGCCATTGGTTTGGGGATGGAAAGATGTGAAATTGGTGAGCTTGGTGTCCAGCATTGACCAGAGGATGCACCAAAATGTATTGAGGAACCTCCTATCTCGATATGAGATGATAGACTGTGGGATCCCAAAGTGTACCCACACTCGTTCAAAGAAGAGTTTAGCAGTGGCTTATGCTATGATATTCTTCTTGCAGGCTGCCATAATGGTCATCTTCGATAATCTGTCAACGACCACGAAAACACAGTCATTGCCATGCTTAGTAGAAGGAAGGCCCAAAATGTAATCCATGGATATGGATTCCCAAGGTCGACTAGGGGTAGGCAGCGGAGTATAGAGGCCTTTCTTCTTGATGGTCGGTTTGGTAATGGCACAGGCAGTGCAGGATCTAATGCACTTCCCGACATCTCGTCAAAGGTTTGGCCAATAGAAATACTTATTCAGTACTGCCACTATTTTCTCGACCCCGAAATTCCCAGTGACCCGACTGTAGTGCGTTTCCCAAATAATCTTGGCACTCTGACTTGAAGGAACACAAAGGTGTCCCAGGTGACATAGTAGTGCATCCTGGAGGTGAAAATTTGGAACTCGGTTACCCTCCAAGAGAGTCTTGTATGTGTGGCCGAATTCTGGATCGCTCTTGTAGAGAAGTGGCCAATCGTAAGTCTCGTTCCCACAAGAGTTGAGCATGGTGGTTATTGCCACGATCGGTGGTCGACTGAGGTAGTATGCAAAATTATTGGTGTTGCCCTTCTTGTACTTTATGTTCAAATGAAACTATTGCAGATATGTGGACCACTTCTGATGGCAATCATTTTGCAACTTTCCTTGTGTCTGTATGAACTGCAGGGGTCGGTGGTCTATGTGGATGATCATTTCCTTCCCCAAAATGTAATGCTTCCATTGTCAGCAAGCCTGCACAATGGAATACATTTCTTTGTCATAGGTGGGATACTTTCGGATTGTGTCGGACAGTGTCGCACTATGATATACCACTAGATGCCTCTATTGAGTAATAACTACCCCAATAGCATAGCCAGAGGCATTTTTCTTGATCTCAAATGGTTTTTGCAAGTTTGGTAATGTGAGCATTGGGGCACAACAGAGGCAATGTTTCAATTCTATGAACGCCTTCTGTTGAGATTCTGACCAAAATATTTTTTATTTTTCTCCTCCCTTGGTGACTTGACTCAAGGTCCAAGTGATATGAGAGAATCCCAACATGAACCTGCGATAGAAATTAGCAAGACCCAAAAATATGTGAAGCTCTATTAGAGTGGTCGGGGCTGGCCCATCCCATATGACTTGGATCTTGGCTGGATCCACATGCACCCCACACTCATCAATAATGTATCCCAGATACTGAACTTGGGTCATGCAAAAAGTGCACTTCTCCAAATTGGCACACAACTTGTGTTTCCGCAGTGTTTGGAGGACTTGTCGGATGTGGTGGAGGTTCTCTTCCCAATTCTGGATGAAGATCAGGATGTCATCCAAGTACAGTACTAAAAATGAGTTGGTGAATGGTCGAAATATTTCATCCATCAGCCTCATGAATGTTGTGAGAGAATTCCTCAACCTGAAAGGCATGGCTAGCCATTCAAAAAGGCCCTCCTTGGCTTTGAAGGCAGTCTTCCACACATCAGAAGGTTTGATTGGTACCTGGTGATACCCGGACTTCAAGTCGATCTTGCTGAAATATTTTTCCCCTTTGAGTTGGTCCAGAAGGTCATAAATCTGTGGGATCGAGTACCTATTCTAGACAGTGATCTTGTTCAGTGCCCGATAGTCAATACAAAGTCTCCAAGTACCATCCTTCTTCTGCACCAAAATGATTGGGCTCCCACAGGGAAATGAACTTGGCCGGATGTGACCTTTCTGCAGCAGCTCCTGGATCTACCTCTTAATTTCATTGTTCTCCAGAACAGAGCGCTGATAGATCGGTCCATTGGGAAGCAATGCACTTGGGGTCAGATCCATGGGGTGTTTGACCTCACAGTGCGGAGGCACCCCTGCGGGCGAGGTGAAGATGTCCCGATACTCCTCCACGACCTTGTACATTTGTTGTTTTCGTGCGGAGGAGACTTGTCTGGAGGTTGTGGCCACATTCTTCTTCTTTCCATGAGGGTGTATCATCAGGAAAAAAAAGTTTCCGGTTTTGGAAATGAGCTTACTACATTGTTTTGTAGTAACCAAAGAGATAGTGACAGGCGGTGGTACCTCTGGTATCCTGTACAACTTATTTCCCAAGGTAAAAATAACAGCGTGATGTCGGGACTCATATACAACATGTCACTTCCACAAGTATGGTTGGCCTAATAATACATCACAAACATCAAGAGGAGCAATGTCACATAATACCTCATCAGTGAAGGGCTTGATGTTGTAGGGAAGGTGACACTACTGGATGACACGGAGATCCCATCCTTGGTGAAGCCACCTGATGGTGTACAACTGTGGGTGTGTTGTGGTCGGAAAGCCCAACTTCTTCATGAACTCTACTGAAATGAGGTTCTTTTGGCTCCCATTGTCGATAATGAACTGTAGTGGGGAACCCTTTACCCACATCTGGGAGTGGAAGAGACGCTCCTCATCCTCTAGATCTTCTAGTTCTTCCTTTTGGATCTTTGTGGTGGAAACAGTGGCATTGGGCTCCGCATAGATAATTTTCTTCCCTATGTCATTCTCCTTTTTGGGTTCTGATTCAATGTCAGAGCATGCATCTGATTCAGAAGCCCTCATCTCATCCACCAGTGAATGTTTGGCCCAACACTTACTTGTGTTGTGAGTGGAGCTCTTATGGAACTCACACCACTTTCCTGTGTCCTTCTTCGGCTTCGCGGTGTTATTTTCTTGTGGATTTGGTAGGTTGTATTGAGCCACCATGCCTTGGCTTTGTCCTTTGTTCTGCAGTTTGGGGGAACCTTTCACTTTATTTTGATTCACAAATACAAAGTCTCGCTTCTTCTGTTTTAATTTTTGCTCAATCTTGACAGCATACCAGTATGTCGTACTAAGCGAGCAAATGTCGAGTAAATCCATTTCCTCTTGAATGTATCTATGTAGACAACTATTTTACTTAAGCACCAAATGTTTCTCCGAATATTTGATACCCAACTTTGTGTGTAGGGTATGGAACAGATTCGTCAGCTCATGCACATCTTGATCCCTTTGTTGCTGCAACGTAGTCCATTGTATGTACTTGTCCTCATAGCTCCCGACGGGATAATATTGTTCCTTGATGGCGTCTCAAAAAGAATTCCAAGTGGTTATGGCCAATAACATATAGGGTTCCTCCTCGTCCTTTTTATCACAATAGGTTTCCCACCAGTCCTTGACATGGGGGGCAGCTTTGAGCAGTGAAAAAATAATCTTCTCCCGGTTGAAAAAGTCATGAACCGAGAAATATCCTTCTAATAGATTCAACCATCTATCTATGGTGTCTACATCTATTTGGCCATCAAATATGGGAATGTCAAAGTTTACTTGTACCTTAAAAGGGGTTGCATCTCCAGAGTGGCTGCTGGATGTAGATGCACCGCCAATGGGCAATCGTTGAAGGATCTGGGCGAAGTTATCCATCATCACGTTCCTTTGTTTTTCAAGGGCCTCCTAGAGAAATATTTTGATAGGATCTCCTGCTCCCTCATATTTATTTTTGTCCCCCATGGGCGTCCATCGGGATTTGCAAGGCTAATCGTGCAAAGCTTCAACCATATTGAGCCCTAACTCCTTATACCTCGACCTCGTTGGGGACATGCAAAGAAGGATCAAGAAAGAGAAAACTGCCCTGATACAACTGATTCGAATTTATGCAGGAATGCAACAGAATACACAAATAACCATGAATACAAAGATGCAGTTGAAATAACACTTCATTTCATTAATATCAAAGAACTAAAATTTGTTTACAGACATAATGGAAATAAACTAGCTAGGGCGTTGGTATCTTATCTCTGAGAAGATATGTGGTGGCTACAGGCCTATGAAATTTGTGTTACAATGAGGCTCGAAGGCCTATATATTATTGAGAAACAATGGAAACCCTAAACATCCAAAAACCTAACTGTTATAGGATAAATCCGTAGGTGCGGACACTAACCGATCTCCCTAGATCCACCTGGATCTACAACAAAGCAAGACAGAACATGACTCTTTCCCTAGATTTTGACTATTGAATTAAATAGGAGGTAGGAACAAATAGCATACCTTATTATCTCTTCCTTTGGTCTTTGTTGCTCCCGCTTCGCTCCAGTGCTCTTGTGCAGTCCAGACCAAGACAACACAAACCAACCAAAGTGAAACTTGCACAATCTATTCAAAAGTCAATCTATGTATATGATCAAGGAATTATACAATAAAGTGGAAATATCTTTATGGGAAAGGGACATGCTACTGTATCATATTAATGGAAAGTAAAGATTGCAACTTGATCCTTGATGTTGCAAACTTCCTTTCGATGGCTCCTAGCTCCGACACACACATTTGCTCACTCTTTGCGTGAAGAAGATCAACTCCTTTTGATAGGCTTGCTATAGCCTCCAAGCTGTTGTTCAAGCTTCAGTCCTTCACACAATTCTTTCACCAATTCTCCAATGAATCTTGCTTAACCTTTTCCATGAGAATTTCCTCAATATTTAGGAGAGAATGAATTAGTTACTTGGATAAGAATGATCCCAAAATATCAGGGAATCCAGTACTAGGATAACCATTCGAATGCCAACCCATCCTTCTAGAAGATTCCCTTCTAGAAGCATCGAGAATTCATATTTTTCCTTGCTTTAGGAAGATTTCTCACCCTAGCAGTTCAACACAATGCGAGAAGTTCGCACCCTGGCTTAAGGCAGCCTGCGAGAATGGGTCATTCTCGCAGCCAAATATACTAGCAGCCTACGAACCTTCTTCAAAAATGAGTTTTTTGGGAAGAGATGAAAGTAACTTTTCTCAGGAGAAAATTCTTATGAAGAGCCTGAGTACACCATCATCAATACATCATCATGACGACCAAAATCATGAGTAACAGAATGCCCCCCAAACTATGAGGTTGGAACCAGTGACAACCGAAACACTTTGTAATCTGCATGTGTGTGTCGGGAACCAGGAGCACACCTAATCGGAAACCTGCGAACAACCAAGCATCTGCAGAATATCATATATATACCAATTCTGAGGTAGGCATTCCCATACTCAGATCATAGATTGATGAAAAATGTAGACCTGGGTCATGGAAACCAATCATACACTGTGGATCCATGCCATCAAAATATAGCACAGCCACCAGGAATACACCATGGATCTATGTGAGAAATTTCAAATTGAGAAGACATAGCCATGAGAAATACATAGTGGATCTATGTGTCACAGATTATACATACTCCATCGCAACCTGGACAAAAGAGATGATATCCATGGTCTTCAATTTTGTCACCCAAAGTACGAATCTAACCATGTGATTACATGTGTTGAAGTCAAACATGGCAGAAACCACTTGATCACTGGTCATTGATGAAACCGTTAACAAGTGTGAGGGAAATCACCATTGATGTCAATGACTCCCAAGGTACCCTAGTACAATCCATCAAGTGTGAATGAATGAGTTGAAGTCGAACATCCGATGGAATCTTTCGATTAGGGATCAATGATGTAAACCCACTGTCGAAAGCGAGGAAACCTACCATTGAGGCATGCAAGCTCCAAGGTACCAAATAATTTCTAAGTCTTGATTCTGGATAATCAGCTGAAGTCAATGGAACAAAAATCGTCACAGGAGGGCCTTGATGTATCCCTCATCAATGACATGAAATGAGTAAAATATTTTGAAGGTGAAACAGAGTATGACAAATTGGACTAGACACAAGGAAGGACGACATGGAGAGAATGGACAACTACAGATGGTC
>JASDQU010415200.1:0-10462 GCA_032191745.1 Picea mariana
GGGTTCCTATTGCTCTTATTTCATCAGACTGTTCGTCTCTATTGTGGGAGCCTTCTCCCATCTCTTGGTGAGTCACCATTCTCTGCGTCTGTAAATTCCCATGGCTGATCATCCGCTTGGGTGAAAAGACAAACACTGGTTAATAGTCAAGAGTTAGATACATTTTATAACTTGCGCATAAATTTATAACTCTTTCACATGCATACACAGTTGGGTTCTCGTTCCCAAGTTTCAATCCTAGACAAGAGAGTTAAGTTAGAGGGTTACTTCTCGTAGGAGTGCTTCGAATGGAGCTTATGCGCAACTCGTTCATGAGCCCAATCATGTCGAGTGTTGTAACCATGCTCTGATACCACTTTGTCACATACCCAATACCTCAATTAAATTTTTCGTTGATTTCTGTTGAATCAGAGCCCCCAAATTACCTACGGAGGTCTAGCGCAAGTTAGCTCTTTCTCTCTCTCTCTCTCTCTCTCTGTTCCCATGTGATCGTGGGTCATGATCAATGAGAACAGGCCCTATCACACGGTTAAGTGGAGTACAGGTGGCAGAGGGGGAATTGCAACACGGTAGTCGACAGGATAGGAGGGGGTCCCACTTCACACGCCNACCCCATTAAAGGTAGAATGGAAAGGGGGGTCTGGAATTCACCTAAGCACCATTGATCAAGGTGAATTAATCTCAACCGTTCGAGAGTTGCACGTCCGATTCCGAACCCCCCACCCCACTGTTAAAGGCAGAATAGCAAGGGGGCTCCAGAATGAAACCTCAGCCGTAGATCTGGGCGGGTGGACTCTGGCCGTCTAGATCTGCTCGTTACTTACCCTGAGGCGTATTCATGCCTGGCTTAAAGTTGATGTCTCTTCCTCTCATATGACGGTCGTTACAGACCCTGAGATCCTTCAAAAGAATTTTGTTTGTTCATTGGGATTTATCATCACGAGAGTCCGAACTCTTGATCACGGGACTCCCAAATTCTCGATCCCTGGTTTCCCGATGCGGTTAATCTCTCGACACATAGCCTCCGTAAATCAGATGGTCTAGATCTGTCCTGGGATTTCCACCATGGAAATTCCCGATCTCTCGTCACTAGGACTCCCGATCCCGTGATTCCTGATTTCCCGAAATGGGAAATCTCACGACACGTGGCCTCCTTAAATCGGACGACCCAAATCTATTTCGTGGTTTTCACCATGGAAAGTCTCGAACTCTCGTCACCAGGACTCCCGAGTTCGCGATTCCTGATTTCCCAAAAAGGGGTAATCTCGCGACACATGGCCTCCTTAAATCGGACGACCCAAATCTATTTTGGGTTTTCACCATGGAAAGTCCCGAACTCTCGTCACCAGGACTCCCGAGTTCACGATTCCCGATTTCTCGAAAAGGGGTAATCTCGCGACACGTGGCCTCCTTAAATCGGACGGCCTAGATCTGTTCCGGGGCTTTTGCCCTTATTCACTAGGGTTTAATCCTCGGGTATCTCCTGACAGATCCAACGACTGTCGGGTTTTCCAGCCGAGATCTGACGGCTCAGATTGGTTCCTACCTGTGCATCCTTCCATGACTTCCTAGAAGTGGAAAAATCAACAGTTCGGCTACTCTCATGGACCTTGGGGATCTACGGCCCCAATTTCTTCACTATTCATGAAGACACAGAAAACAAAAGGGGTAAGGAATCTAACACCCTACTTACTCCCGCCAATCTAACGGTCGTGCATGACCATAGGTTTCCCGATGGAATCTTGTCCGTCGATCGACACCTATTCAGGGTTAAGGCACTTAACACTCCATCTTCTTCTTCCAATCTGACGGTCATGAGGGACCACAGATCTCCCGACGGGATCTCATCCGTCGATTCGATACTTCATCCTTATGCTTCCATCTCGGGTTTTCAAGAGGATCGTTCCTCCCCGTGCAGGGTTACTAAGGCCTTGCGCCTTCACATTCTCTTTCCTAGTTCTTGATGGGATTTTCAAGGAGGGTGTCCTTATGGGGAGGTTTTTACCCAGGGACCTATCTTAGGCATATAAGGGCACCTTTCTCCCATGAACCAGGCATGCAGTCTAAATTAGTTTGGTAAGCATATAAAAAGTGATTTATGAAGACAAAATCCATACGTAGTCTTTTCATTATAAACATGCATCTACCAGTACTGATCAAAACATCATACAGACATTCTTACTCTGAAATCATTCACCATTTCACAACTTATAAACATAAATGTCAGAATAAATATATATATTTCAAGATGCCAGAGGCAAACCACTTATCAGAAATAACACCAGGGGTTATGCAACTGCTGAGAGGGGTGCTCGTTTCCACCCAACCGTAGGCTCAATGACTCCCAGCAGATTTACCACTAGCCACCCCCGAGCTGAGACCACGATGCTGTGAGACTGCGTCCCTATTTTCCAGTGACCAGGAGTGAAGGTTACTCTCCTTCCTCTCTGCTATCACTCACTCTACATATTGCCAGAGTTCTCTTCCTCCCCTTGCGTCTGCTCCCCCAATCGCTTCCACCCCATGCCTTATCCTCTTGCGAGGTTGCGTGTGGCACGATTTCCCTCGCGCTGGTCACTCTTGACGGCTCTATGGATGGGTGGTTCACCTCCCCATCGCTCATTAATTCCTGAGGAGCCATCTACCTGCCAGCCTGCGAGACATTTAATTCGGGGCCAACGAGCCGCTTTTGGTTCTCCGAGCCAGTGGAGTCCAAATACGGTATTAATTCTCGGTGGAATTTAACGCCACCTTTCCAGGTGCCTTCCACCGCCATCGTGGTGTCTTTTTCTGCACATCCCCTCTCAGCAGTCCTGCAATAGAATTTCATAATGTTATTCACATTCATTGACCTTTTCCACAAGGTCCATTTACATCACATATTCACATTTATGAGTTTGCCACAGTTTTTGGCCAGTTCAGTTATTTTTACAAACTGGGGGAAAAATGGTGTTACAACCACTTTCTTGAGTTGTTTGATCTTTAGGGAAAACTCTGATTTGTATTGAGGATCCTTGATGAGCCTCTGTGACCTCAATGTCTTCTTGGGGGTTATTTGTTTCTTCCTCCAATTCATATGCTATTGCTGCTTCAAGGTGTCAACCAACTCCTTGAATTGCTTTCTCGAATAGCGTGGCCTGCTCTTCATAGCTCAAAGCTCTAAACCTGGTTCCTTTAGTATCAACCTTCATGGCTACCACCATATCCCAGTCTTGATCATTCTCGGTGAAAATTTCATCCTCAAACTGATCGTGGGCATAAGGCCAACAGGATGATACCTTTGACGCGTGCTGTAGGACCAATCCTTTGGGATCGTGTTTGAGAAATCGACCAGTTTGAAACCAAAATTCCAATTGATCTAGCCCAAGTTGTTTAGCATGCACCGAAGCCGATATGGAATCCATATGGTATGACAACCTGCTTCTTGTCTTTCACTAAAATTGCATTGTATCCTTGTATGATGGCTTGATAACAAATTTCTCCTAACACTAGTTGGTCGGGAAAATAAAGGGGTAATAAATGTGGCGCCCCTGTGGCACCGAAAATATTGATGTAGGTTTCTCATTCGTCTAAATACCAGTGACCAATTTTGACTATGACCTTCTTTGCTTCATCTGATAATCTAGGGCATTCTTTCTTAAAGAGTAAGAAGTAAATGGGCACAATAAAATGATCACAGATAACAACATAGGATTTCTTGCACCTGTTTTTCCATAAGATGCTATAGTATACATGGATTGTGAGCTCCGAAGGGTGCCAATTCAAGTTCATCCGAACAAAAGCGTTCCTAGCACAGATGATGTCCAGTAGATACGAAGCCATGTAGAAGGCAGGGGTATCTCCTTCCTTTCGCGCCTGAGCTTGTTTTATGCATGTGCTCAACTGTTTGGAGATGATAGCACTCCAATTGAAACCGATACTCGAAATGGTGACTGTAAAATCCAGAGGCATCCAAGCCTCCGAAAACCGGGAGCAGTCTTTCTCCCCATGTAATCTGCAGAGAAGGGCCATGAGATAGGCATATGGTTCCTTGAGATTGACCGTTAGATACCAACTATAAGTTCGGTTCATGAATTTATTATCTTCCCTCCACTAGGATGCCAAGATTTTTCTAGTGTCATGAGAGGCATAGAAACTCACCATGAAATCAGTGTTCAACTTTTCTCTGGACTCATTGACTTTGTAGTATTTTTGAACTTCTGATGGCAGGAAATACCCGACGCATTCGCCATTGTCATCATTAATCAAACATTTCTATGCATCGGTGTGATCAATGAGCCACTTTAAGAGCTTGACGCAAGGGAAAATCGAAGAGGGGCTTGCCACCATGTGCAAATAAGCCCTACGAATGTTTGGGAGGACCTCGTCATTGAGCTTCCTTGTATCAGGGTCGTTGTGCAAAGTATATTCGAGGGGCTCTTCTTTGTTGATCTTTTTGAAGACTTCTTCCCAGCAAGGAAAAGTCGTCTTTTCTCCAATGCTTGCCTCTGTATCCCTGAAAGCTTGGGTTTGGACAAAGGGCTCCTTGGTGATCACCTTGATGAGGGACACCGGCTTAGGAGTAAACTCTAATTGTATTGCAACCGCTGGGTAGGAGCCTTCACCTATTTCCGATTCTTGCATCTTTGGTTCCCTTGGTGATTTCCTGGTGGATGGCTTCTTTGGAGGCATTGTCCTTGCAATCAAAACCTCCTTTTAAACACATATACAGAGCAACATTGGGTGAGAACATATACAAATGAAACGTAAATCCGTAAGCGAACCCATACCTGTAATGCTTGCTAAGAAAATTGTTTAATACTCACTGGACTTTGGATGCTTCCTCTGGTCTTCGGATGCTTCCTCTGGACTGGTGGCTTCATTCTCCTGTTTGTTCTGAATTCCTTGCTATGTAGAGTGGGATCAAACAAAAAGGACTCGAAAGAATATAACTAGGAGATACTACCAGTCATATCAATTAGTTAATACAGGTGATAAATGCAGATTTCAAAATATAACGCTATCATATTTCTGCCACTGAGACTTAACTGGTTGACAGAGGAGGCGTGGATGGAGATGCATTGTATCAGTGAGTTTAACGGTTCCCTTTTGATTCACGCACGAGCCAGTAACTAATGCACAATCTATGAATTAACTAAATATTTGAATGCAGAGTACTTGACACAGCTAGGGGTTAAACGTCACGTCACGTCTTAACTTCATAAAGATCGGGGATCGACTACTATTTTATATTGTTTATCAACATTTTTATTTTCTTGATAAAACTCCCGATACTAGTGATGTTGGGATTGGTGATGTTTTGGGCATCGGTGATCGGCGATGGAACTCCTTTTTTGTGCCATGCTTATGATTACACTTCTCTACCGAAGCTGAAAGGACTGGCGTTCGATGAAATATTTTTGGAGACTATATGCGTAAAAGAGATACTCTTATCAGCTGACGCAGAAGAATGTTGGCACTCAGCTGCTTTGACTTCCCATACAATTTTCACTACCTTAATCTTTCATTGATGCCGAACTTCTCAAGTAAGCCGGGAGAAATCTGGGTCGCTGGTTCTATGATCAGTCATGGTGTTTCTCAAGATGGTTCTTAATATGCTCAAGAGAAACTCGGATATGAAACATATCAGATAAGAAGGTTATTAGGCTCAAACCATGGTGAAAAAAATCGAAAGTAGAAGAAAAGGTGGTACCCAAAAGGAAGTGGTCACAAAACTTTTAGGGTGTGTTGAGCACTCAACAAATGGTGATTGACTGGGCGAACACAGAATCTCTGTCCCATAAAATAGATATCTCCGGTCCTTATTTTATTCGTGCCAACTAGATATATATATATATATATATATATATATATTAACTTTTATTGTGTTTTTATTATTGGAGGTACTGCTTTAGGGCTTGACCATTTACTGGGAGGGCGTCAGGTTCCCCTCTTAGATTTTGCAAATGATAAGTACCTACCCCAATCTTCTTAGCCACCTGGAAAGGACCAAGCCATAGGCTCTAAAACTTGGAATGCTTCCCTTTGGGTTCATTTACCTTATTCCACTTTAGAACTAAGTCTCCTACTTCAAAATTCTTTTCTTTAGCGTTATTCTTATTGAACCATCTTTTCACTATTTGCTGATGGTCTAAAAATTTAGACTTATCCCTTTCCCTCTCTTCCTCCAACATGAGCAGAGTGTTGATTCTTTGTTGCATGGTTGAGGATTTATCATCATTAGAATCTTGGGCCAATTGGAGAGATGGAAGATAAATCCCATTCGAGAGAATGGCTTCTTGTCCGTAGACCAGGAAGTACAGGAATTCCCTATAACCTCTTTGGCTGTGACCCTATCATCCCATAGGGCATTATGGAGTTGGCCATGCCAATTTCTATGGTTATCCACAACCGTCTTCTTTAGTATCCTCACCAGATTCTTATTCGTTGACTCTGCCATACCATTTCCCTTAGGGTAATAATTTGMAGAGTACTTGATTATGATTCCTTTGTCCAGAGCGAACTCTATCAATAGGTTAGAGGAGAAGTAGGTTGCATTATCAAAGACCATAACGGAAGGAACACCAAAMCTTGTAATTAGCTGTTGTTCTATAAATTGGATGACTATTTTCTCATTTACATGGGTCAGAGGGATGGCCTCTGCCCACTTTGTGAAATAGTCGGTGGCAGTAAGAATATGCTTGTGCAATTTCAAAGAATTGGGCGTAATTTCTTCTATGATATCCAACCCCCACTKCTCAAACGATCTAGAGATGGTTATAGGCTGAAGTGGGATTGCTGCCCTTCTCTCTTAGCCATCACTTATTTGACAAGTCTTACAATTCTCAGCGTAAGAGTGAGTGTCTTTGAACAAAGTGGGCCAATAATAGCCAACTCTCAGAACCTTATGAGCGATGGTGTTCCCTACAAAATGTCCCCTAGCGGGGCCATCGTGGAGTTCTTTCAGCACTTTATCGACATCTTCGCGTTTGAGACATCTCAATAATACCTCGTCACAGTTGATCCGGAAGAGTACCGAATTTATGAGGTGATATTGTGCAGATTTTAATCGGAGGGCTCTCCTTTCTCTAGGGTTGAGGTTTTTGAGACAAGTCCTGTGATGTAATAGATGAGACAAATCCTTGTACCAGGAGTCCGATCATGACTAAATGTATGCTACATCACCACACCACAGTGCTATTTCATTATCCCACCCTGGATCTTGGTTTGCTTGATCTTGAGCTTCAACTATGAGCTTGCACAAACCTTGTCCTTTTACTAACTTAGCGGGTTTTATATCTAGATCAAATTCCTGGACTACCACCATCCAGTTCCCTCTTCTTTCTCCCATTTCTTTTTGGGTAAACAAGGATCGGACTGCGGGGTGTGGCACAATCACCTTAGTGTGATTCTTGAGGATGTACGACCTAAAATGATTTACTTCTTTATAGACCACATAGGACTGCTTGTCTATGGCGGGGTAATTAAGCTCATCTCCTTGAAGCTTGGTTCTCATGAATGACACCAGGGGCTTCGTTGTTGTTGTCATCCTTTTGAGTCAAAACCATAGCTAGTAATTGGTCAGAGAAGGAGAAAGTATAAAGGTTAAAGTCTCTATTGAAATCGGGACTTCGCAATACCGGGGCCCGGGATATGGCAGCTTTGATATTGTTGAAAGAATATTTTCGTTCATCATCCCACTTAAAATCATAATCTTTGCGAATCATTTTTTGTAAGGGTTTGATGATTTCAGCAAAGTCGGGGGTGAATTTCCTTACAAAGTTAATTTGCCCGAAAAAAGACTACATAGCCTTCTTGTTATGGGGTAGCGGGAGTTGAGCTATGGCTTTAATACTTTCGGGGTCTATGGGAATTCCCGCTTGAGATATAATATGACCTAACAAATTACCTTCTTCAACATCGAAGAAATTTTTCTTAGGATTGAGTGATATACCATATTTTCGGCATCTTTCAAAAATCTGAGTTAAGTGTTGGATGTGTTCCTCTCTATTCTTCGAATACACCGTTACGTCATCTAAATACACTACCACACACTTACCTATAAGTTCTCTAAATGCCATGTCCATTTCCCTTTGAAATTTCTCTCCTGCATTAATCAATCCGAAAGGCATGCGTTTATAAGAGAAGGTTCCCCATTTGGTCCGGAAGGTAGTTTTTAATTGATCTTCCTTTGAAATCAACACTTGGTTGTATCCTGAGAAACTGTCTAGAAGGGAGAAAATTTCCGAGCCCGACACAGTCTGTAGAAGTTGGTCCATTGGCGGGATGGGATAATTGTCCTTTTCTGAAGCTCTATTGAGATTTCGAAAGTCTACGCATAATCGGATTTCTCCTGACTTTTTTCTTACTGGAACAAGGTTCGCTACCCAAGCAGAATGTCTAACTTAGAAAATTATCTTCACATCTAAAAGCTTCCTTAACTCTTGATACATTAGGGGTTCCAAGGATGGGTGGTACTTTTGGAGCTTCTGTTGAAAAGGTTTGACTTTGGGTTTCAACGGGATGGTGTGTTGAATGATGCGGGTATCATACGCTTTTAAATCTTTATAGGACCAGGCGAGCACATCCTGGTATTGCTTGAATAATTTGAGGTAGGATTTCCTCTCCTCTTTAGATATCGTTTTGCCGAGATTTACATACTTTGGGTTGTTTGGGGTTCCAATATTTATAGTTTCATGGAGGGGGCAGGAGCTACCAGTCTTTGCGTTTTTAGGTCCTTTGAATTGTTCCTTTAGATCAAACAAATTCTCTAGATTTGCTATCCCTTTTGGAATTGCGTGAGCCTTTGTTTTATCCATGTGTTGACCCTCCCGAGGACTAGTTTCCATTAGTTTCTCTTGGAACTCTTCATTGTTGATAGCGAGGTCTTTGAAGTTGTCTTGATTAGTCAAGAAGATTATGATCTGTTCATCCCCCTCAAAGACTTTCCAATTAGAGATATTATTAGGTGCTGATGGCTTGTAGAGCAGTTCTACAGTGAATCTGGAGGCTTCGTAATCTTCTAAAGGAGAGAGTCTTGAATGAACAGTGGCTAAGGAGTCAGCAAGGATGTTCTTCTCTCTGGGGATCACAGTGATATTGACAGCTTCAAAGCATTCTACCATCCTCTGCACCTCCTGCTGGTAGTTCTTAAGATGAGGGGAGTTGCAATGTATAGTGTTTCTTGTCTAATAATGATTTTCGAGTCTCCGAACACCTTTAATTCCTTGACATTAAGATCTATGGATTTGTTTAACCCTTGTACTAGGGATTCATACTCGACAGTGTTTTTGGTGCACTCGAATTCTAGTCTACAAGACAAGAAATGGTGTTTACCCTTTTGATCTATGAGGATGCACCCTGCTCCCGAACCCTCTTGTGACTTGGATCCATCAAAATAAAGGGTCCAAATTTGTGAGCGATGATTTTCATTCCAATTAGTGTTCCTCTTTTCGATATTTTCTTTCGGAAGACCTAAAACTAGGTCTTGAAAAAAGGGAGAATCTTTTATTGGCATCAGGAATTCTTCTTGAAAGATCATCTTGGAGCTTTAGGTAAGCGAAACCTCGGACAGAAGAGGATCAAAATTGTCAAAGCGAGAATCACAAGAATAATTCCCTAGTATGGGAAAATCGGTAGAGGATGGTTCGTTCGGGGTTTCCAGGTCAGTGACTGTATGTTTCAGATATATTTCCCTATCAATTCTGATCATGTTCTTGTATCCCTTCAGCGGTAGCCAAAGGTGTGCCCATTCTGTGCTGAAGTATTCGTTTAGTTTTTTGGACCAATCTCGGCTCAATAATAGACCATATGCCTCAGGGATATCCATCACAATGATGTCAATCACCTGCAGGAAATTAGGATGAGGGGCTACCTTGATCATCACATCTTTGAGTTCCCCCATGTCTTTGACCTGGGTCCTGTCCAGTTGTATGACATGCTTATCACTTTTTAGAGGGAAAACACCTAATTTGTTACAAATGACCAAGGGCATGACATTGGAAGATGCCCCGGAGTCTACCAGATAGTTGTGGAGATTCTTGTTGAAGACTTCAAATGTTAAAAGGAAAGGTGGTACAAAAGGCCTCTCCTTCCTGCCTTCTGAGTAGGTTTTTATTGTTGGTTTTCTTTCCAAATCCGTAGGGGGTAGATTCTTCTCCTGACCATCGCCGGTGGTTGGGTTTTCTACTGAACTTAGAGCTTGCAACATAAGGTCTTTCTACTGAGGGATTCTACATATGTCCATAACCGATACATTAGCTTTCATCTTCTTCAAATCTTCTACTACATTGTCATCTAATTTAGGAGAATCATGAGTATGGATACCTATAGGTTTTTTACCGGGAGCGAGAGGCATTCTCGGGCGATCGAGATTTAATTTACTTTGTGAGGCACGGGTGGCATCGATATCTTTTGGGTCAGGTTGACCCTTACTACGTGTCTGTACCACTGATATCTCTGTGGGTGGTGCATGAGTTTTAAA
>JASDQU010415203.1:0-10342 GCA_032191745.1 Picea mariana
GGAAATGTGTTAGGTGACTACATGAATTGCGTAAATTGATATTTTGAGATTTAACTATTTAATTTCTAGAACAGAAACTTAAAACATATTTACTATAGTGAAAACTTAAACATAAATTAGATGCCATGAAACAAAATATCAAAATCACTTAGATTACCAATTTACTTTTAGTTATGAAACCTTGGGTAGTGACATTACATTCAATATTAGAGCTTGATTTCAAAATTGAAACCTCGGGCTTATCCACTCTCTTATGGCTTGAAAGTTATGGCACGAAAATATAAACAACCCAAAAATAAAATCCTAGACATACAACCTATAAACCATTTAAGTACAACCCTTAAACAATCAGAATTAACCCATAAAGAACCAACCCATAATTGAAATAGAAAATTGTTGACTATAGCAATAAATACAAATGAAAACTTTGAACATGGAATGAATGCCAAGAGACATTTATATAAGTGTTAAAATTCATGGAGAACAGATTTACTTGTATTTGAAAGAGCATGGATTCATTTCTTCCTAGATACCCTAGGAAATTAGTAAGAAAATGTATAAATTTGAAGAGGGGAAGGAAGAAATTATGAGATTGGAAAATACCGAAGAAGAAATTCATTGATACATTCTCCTTTCACATGAAATACCATCAACTTGTTTTGATTATATGGGCCCTAGATGTGTAAATTACAAAATAAAACGAAATATTAGATGCAAATTGAATTTTGGACAACAAGCTTCAAAGGATTTGACAAGTTGATCAAAATTTGCAAAGAGTTGGAAAAAACTATTAATTACCCTAGGAATCAAAGTTGTATAATGAAAAGCAAGTTCAATAGCAATTTCCACACTTGAAAATAAGTGAAGGTTTTTTGGACCATGGATCTCCTAGTGGGGAGGTTTGATACATCAACAAAGAATTGCTAAACCAACCTTGAGGAAGTGGCCAAGTCCTAAGGAGAAATATTTGAGCTCAGAGGATTCGAGAAAAACCAAGTATGGGACCATTGAAAAAAGGCATGAATGAATGGACAACTAATAGGGGAATATTGACAAGAATAAAAGGGTCAATAGGTCATTATATGATGATGGAAAATGTGACAATAGGAGGAGTGTCGATGACAAAAAAATAGAGTGTTGACAATGGTGAAAAGTTAGCCATCAAATACAACATGACTTTGGCCATTCATAATAATGAAGCCTCAATTATCAATAAGGGTGATATACATACGATCACATATTATTTGAGATAATATGGCTATTTGGAAGATATATTGGATATAGACATGAAATCAGTGATATTAGAATTGGAATGGTAATCAAACCAATCGATCCCAAAAATCAGAACCAAAGGAAAACTAGAAACAAAACCTAACCACAAAATCAATTGACTAAAAAATACATAAAATATTGATATTTTGAAAAAATATATATACATCCATGTGAATCCAAACCATTATATGCAAATATGAAAACTTTATCATCTACATAGAAAGTAAGGGTGCATATAACCAAAATAACATCGAGCATAATCCATATCTAAACCAAATTACATCAAAGAAGAGGCTCTAAATGGCCTATAGAGTCCAAAAATAAGCATAGTAGTAATTAATAACTACAGTCTATACTCTAGACTCTATAATCTAATCATATGAATTATTGTCATCTACGTCCTCAACATGACTAGACTCAAAAATGGGATTCTGTCTTGATCCCCTTAGCCTAGAAAGTACCCATCCAAAAATAATGTTCAAATCTTTTGTATGTGTAAGTGGTCCATGTTCATCCAAGATAGCTCTTCATTATCAAATGTGGATTCTAGGAAAGGTTTTACATCTCGACTTCTATATCCGCAAATACTTCTAGGCAAGGTTTTGCATTGCCTCTTCCATGTGGTAAGTGTTTTTCAACCTATGGCTACCCCCCCCACCCCCACAAGCCCCCATGCCAACTTCCTTTTGAAAACAATTGCATACCATTTTCCCCTCAACCAATTGGAATTTATCTCATTATGGACCCTTCTTCTCTTTAGGAGCCATGTCAATGTTTATACTGACAAAAGAAATTTGCAAATAAAACCCTAGGAATTCTTAATTACTAGGAAAAAACAACAATTGTAAAGAGATTGCTAATTAGGGTTTAAAAATTAAAAGGCATCTTCGACATACCTTCACAATCCTTCCAAATTAAGAGAAAAGACAAGCTCCAATAGTCCAAAAAAACAACTCCAAAATAGTTTCTAACAACAAAAAAAACTACTCTATAACAATACAAGTTTTATCACATAGAATTGTAAGGGTAAAAAATCATTTCAGTTTTGATTTTGAGCCATAGGTTTTCTTGAGTTATAGGTTTTTATGACTTATTTCTATAGTCGTATTTCAAATTTTGATTTAAATAAGCTAAGGTTAGTTTGGCCTCGGTCTAGAGTCCTTGTGTCATGTCTTTGTTATCATGACAATTTGAATAAACCTTCATGAGTCACATCTTTGAAACTCTCCATCATCACCTTGACATATGACACCTCCATGTTGTATGCAAGATCCTCCTTTGTCACCTTTCACCCATTTAGCCGTCAAATCAGATTTGATCTATGCGCTTCCAACTCACCAGGAGAGTTCATAGTGCATGCAAAGTACTCCATGCATTCATTGTCATAATTGCATTTATGGATTGTGTCAAAGAAGATCTAATTGTTTTCAGAGCTTGTATTTTAAACCAATTTCCAGGGATTATGTCATAAAGGTTTCTAATAGTTTCCTCCAAGTGTGAAAATCTTGTTTGAGCTCGGCGCTGCGAACCTGGTGCTACCGATAGGCGCTGCAAGCTGGATGAAGAGGGGAGTTGGAGGTTGAACTACTTTCAGACATTCACGCTCAATCTTAATGACATAAAAAAAAACACAAGTCGACCAGGTACTCCATGAGATTTTTAATCATGTTTGAAGGAAGAGAAAGAGGTTTTGGTTGGTTTTCCTCTAGACTTCAACCATCTTTCACACAGTTCATATTTCTCCTAATTCATTCATTTTCCCCTAGCGTTGCGAACCCTATGTTTAAGGCGTTGCAAACTGTGTGATGCTAACACTATGTTCCAATGTTATTAAAATACTAACCCTTTGCATTTTTTGGAAGCACAACCTTTAACTGAGTAATTTGTACCCTTGCTCATTTTTAGTGTGCAATTGAGCATTTGCTGGAGATGACTTAAATTGATGGTGTAGTGATACTGTTGACCCATTCCTCTTGTTGATAAAATACTCGTTTAACAAAATCTTATCCTCTCTCCCCTCTCATTATAACCTTCATTTGATTCTCCGTATCCTTTATGTTTTGAAGAGGGCCCTGCCCCATTCATTCATGTGTATGAAAGATTTGTACAATGTCAACTTATTGAAAGAAATTCTCCATTAAAACCCCAATCTTCCTTTTCATGTTTTCACATATCCAACAATCATGGAAAGTCAATATCATAAAAAAACTCACAAGGGAGGGGAAATTATGAGAACAAAGCCCTATGATATGCATATTTTTTATTCTGAACCCTTGATTAGGGAAGCTTTCCAGAGGGTAGGTTGTATCAATTTTTGTCAGAAGATGCAGTGGGGGCACCCAAAGGTGGCTAGGGAGTTTGCTCTAAATTTTAGTGGGATCAAGACTAAGGTGGGAATATTGGAATTTGAAGTCTCAGAATTGTCCATTTCCATTGCAATAGAGATACATAACACTGGAGAAAGGTTTTTCAAGGCTATGACACTAAATGTCTCTTTCTCCAAGGAGTTCCTCAAACCAGAATACCAGGAAGACAATATGTCCAAAGGGGTACCCATAAATCATATGCTTGAAGGTTTTGACAAATTGTTGAAGGTTATCCAGAGGTATTTCACATGTGAAGGGAGATTTAATATGATATATCAATACCATATAAGGTTGTTGCTACATTTCACAGGGAAAGAAGCTATGAACCTCCCATTCTACCTATTTAGAAGCATTGGAAAAATGTATGATAGGGTTCAAGATAAATCAAAACAAGTAGACACAAGTGTCTTCCATTATGGCCTGATAAAGATGTTGGTGATGGAAGAATTGAAGAAGAAAAACACTAATCATGAATCATTCCTTACTGCATCACAGTTTCAGCTAAACATTTCCCCTACTCCACAGTCAAAGGTACAAAGTCTTATTCCTGTAAAGAACACTGTGTGTTTAGAGTCCAGCAAGAGGAAAAGGGGTACTATAACTAGTAAATATGACAAAGCTACATAAGAAACATAAGTAGGAGGGTCATCACAACCTTCACATAGGGAAAATTCACCTGCGACAGATCCCACTCCTGCAAGGGTTCCTTCAAGCAAATCCATGGGTCTAAGAGGAAGAAAGATTATGTTTCCTTCGCCCATTACAACTGACAAGGTCAAAGCTAGGATGCCTCTTACCAGAGAAACAACCAAGCAAGAAATCTTTGTGAAGGATGATGTAGTAGGAGTTTTAGCCCAAAGGAAAGGTAAATCCATAGATGTTGAAAATCCTGTTGAAATTGTTTCCATCACTACTCCTCAAGAAGAGAACAATCCCACTTCTAAGAGACTCAAAAGACAACTTAAATACGAAAGGGATGAAGTTTATAAGATGAGGAAGGAAGACTTGAGTGTCAGAAAGAAATTTAAGGAAGTGTTGGATATTCATCGTAAGTCCATTGACAAGGAAAATTTTCTAGCTAAAAGATTATTTCCCCTCCACAAGAAGCTCATAAATATTTACAAACAAAACAAATATTATCAAGCTCAGATCAGAAAGATAAAGACAAAACTTCAGCCTTTCAAAGAAGAGTTAGCTAAGAGAAATCTGGACATGTTGGCTAAAGTTTCTACCAAAAGAAGCTCTAGAGTTAAAAAATGAAGAAGTTGAACCTCCTTAAACAATATCAGTTTTTGACAATTTCCCTGTTTATGCATTTTTGAAATTTTGAGGATGGTTATGCCTTACAAACCATGTTTAGCTCCTGGGATGTTATATTCTAGTCATGTATCAAGATCTTAAGTTGTTACAATAGTTTGGGGCATTGGAGATATTTTTTGGAACACTTTAAGGCTTTATCAAATGAAATAAGTTGTTACAGGAAAGTTCGCATCGCCTAACGCTGCAAACTAGCTACTACAGGCAGGCATTGCAAACTGGCACTGTGAACTCATGTTTTGGAGTTTTGAAGGGAGGAACAGTTTCCAGGTGTCATATTTTTACAGGAAAATCTCCCTATGGATAGGTGAACTTCCTCTTGGATCTATACCCCTATAACTAAGACAGAAAGGTGCTAACTTTGGTGACTGACATCCCTTTAAACCTAGCTACACTAATCTATAGAGAAGAGGAAGAAGATGTACCTTTTTTACGATGTTTTTCCTCGCCCAGTTCCAAGTTGAGCTCTGATCCACAAGCTCTTCAACAAATCTTGCAATCCAATCAAAGACAAAGCATGCTTCCTATTCTATTACAATTAGTTTGAAACTACATCTATCCATTAAAGACAAGTTCATGTAGGCAGACACAATATTGAAGGAAACAGGCCAAGCACATGTATTAATGAGAACTCAATAGAGATACTTACAGGATTTTGATGCATATGCAACAACCTCACCAAGCTCTCCTTGTCCAACCCCTTGCTCAAATGATCCACAAACAAAATGACTACGCTTCACTGATTATCTCCCTTATGAGATCATAAGTTTGATCCCTTCAATGTCCTCTAATACCACTTCTCATGAGATAATAAGTTTGGTATCTCTAAAACTCCATTTATTTCACCATGAGAAGGCCTCCTGATATAAGCTTGGAGATACCCAACCACCTTAGATATTCTTGGGATAGGTTGAGAATCCTTCTCCATCAGTTGTGGATCTTCCCTAAGATCCAGACTTGACCTCAGATTCGAATCCAACCAAATTCAGAGATGAGGGGGATTTTCCCCTGATTTTCCTCAACAACCCAATATTTCCTTAAACAACCTAGCGCTCCCCTAGAATGGGGCACAGAGTGTTGCAACACTCCCCCAAATGAGGGAAAGGAGTGTTGGAACTCCCTGACAGTGGGTAGGGGAGCGTTGCCCAAAATTTCCTCAAAAACGCCCAGCGCTCCCCCAGAAGGGTGCACAGAGTGCTGGAACGCTCCTCCAAAGAAGGTCAAGGAGTGTTGGCACTCCCTAACAATGGGTAGGGGAGCGTTGGCCTTCAAAATTGACTTTTAAGTGGTGTTTTCATGGAAAATGATTTGTACTCTTCATTAAATGCTTTCTTCTTCTTTAACTAGTCTCTGAGGGAGTCTTCAAGTGTTCCTTGTGATTTCGTTCGAGACACAACATGGGCAAGATGACTGCATGATGTCTATGACACTTGCAACACTTGCGGCCAAAATGCGACACTTGTAACACTTGTAATGACGACAACAGGTCATCATTGAAACCAGTAATTTTGATGTGTAACAGATTGCTCCCCAAAGTGCAAAGTTAGAAGACAGAAACTGATGACTGAAGTACTTTGTAGACTTTTTAGAGCAGGGGTATGGACGTGGAGAACATGGTAGAAGCTACAAACAACCATCAAACAAATATTATGACATGTTTCAAACCCAAGGCAGGTGTACCTATGCTTGGGTGATAAAGACTTCCAAGGTATGGCCGCCATAAGATACATTGCGGATCCATAATTATATTAACAAAGAGTATAGCCACAAAAGATACAATGTGGATATATACTTCCATGACATGAACTGATCGTAGCCATGAAAAATACACAGTGAATCTACGAAACGACAAGACATAGCCACAGACCAATACAAAGTGGATCTATGTAATAGTATATGAGTCAATATTCAAGAGAAAATTCATCGCAACCTGGGTAAAGTACATATCAGAGTGATTACTCAATCCATGGTATTCTTACCGGTCCTGATGTAGTACGAATCTTACCATGTGAATAGATGTCCTAATGTCGAACATGGCAGAAACCACTTGATTACCAGTCAATGAGGTAAACCGTTAACAAGTGCGAGGGAAATCACCATTGATGTCAATGATTCCCAAGGTACCCTAGTAAATTACAATGAATGTGAATGAATGAGTTGAATTCGAACATCTGTGGAATCATCCAATCAGAGGTCAATGATGTAAACCCATTTTTGAAAGCGAGGAGGCCTACCATTGAGGCATGCAAGTCCCAAGGTACTAATTGGTTTCTAAGTCTAGTTCTCGGATAATGTGTTGAAGTAGACAGGAATAGACTTGTCGTAGGAGGGCCTTGATGTATCCCCCATCAATGACACAAAACTGACACAGAGATGTAAATTGGTAGATCAAATGAACATGGAATGACACGGGTATTGAAACAAGACATTTGTGATGGCTAACTCTCGAGGCAGATACTTCCCTTGAACATTGAGGCACAACAACATAAAAATGACATGGACCAAAACATGATGATGCAGTGGATACTGTGACTTTCGTCGGGTGACCCAAAGCAGTAAAGAAACTCAGAGGATTGGTTCAGTGCAAAGGTTTAGCAGATTAAAATGTATGCAAAGATAAAGTGTCGTGTTCAAGGGAAACTGTAAGAGTGACTGGTGATGTTTTCAAAAACTGCTTGGCTTGCTTCCTTCATTTTTTTCCCCCATCCAGATAGACGAGTACCTCTTTTTATTTTAATGAGCTCGAGGAGGATAACACATGCTCGATATAACTCACCTTCGGTAGCTCCCTCTTCCTTTGTTTAACGAATTAGAAGAAGTAAGGGTTCAGTCCTGTATGGGCCCTTCAATGTATAGTTTAGCGAGTCCAGAGAAGGAAAAATCGATGGTTTTTCATGTTTAGAGAGTATGAAAAGAGCTTAAAGACGACTCCAGTTTTTTCCTTTTTCATAATGTTAGTCTCACAAGGCCAAAAAAGAGATAAATTATCACTCAAAAGACGCCCTTTTAAACCTTTTAACGAGTGGGAAAGGAAGCAATATCACTCAGCAATATTTTTATGTCTAGAGAGTTTGAAAAGAGCTTAAAGACGACTCCAGGGGGTTACTTTTTTGTGTATCCATGCGAGTCCGAAAAAGAGATAAAAGTTTACTCGGTTGCGTTCTCATGTTTTTTTACGAGCACGAGAAAGAACAAAGACTAAGATCGATATTGGTTTCATTTTTACACAAGCTTGAAACAAATTTAAACTATGCTTGTAAATTCCCAACGTAAATTCCAAAGGTTGGGATACCCATGGATGGTTGGTACTCTACCCCCAACTTGAAAATCTAGTGGCTTAGCTCTAGAACGATAATAAAAGGCTAGAGACATGCCCCCCAAGCTTCAATTCATTCACCGACTTTGAGATTGTCACCAATTTCTCTACTATATGGAGAAAAAGGATACAGGTGGATGAAAAGAAGGTTCAAATACGAGACCTAACGAAAGACTCAACTCCACATCTACGAGATCTAGCGAAAGACTCGACTTGATGGGAGAGGTGATTGTTTCATTTTTTAACGAGCTTGGCATAGGAAAATAACCATGCTCAAGGCTCCGGGTTCAATCCCCAGTTTTTTGTTTCACTTTTTAACGAGCTTGCAACAGAGAGAAAAACTATGCTCAGAGCTTCTGTTTCATTTTTTAACGAGCTTGCCATAGAGAAGAGAAACTATGCTCATGACTTCTTCTTGATCATTGTTTCCAAGAGGATAATGCTCTGGAAGGAAACCATGTTAAGGGACAAAATTCAGTCATGGCTTCCAAGAGATCTTCACTAGATGGAAGAACAATTTTCCGGAAGGAACACATGTCGAGGGCCGCGACAGGGGTAAGGAGATCAGGCTCCAATATCCCTACCGAAGAGATCACCATGTCAACTACTAGATCTAAGTCATCGGAAGTTGAAGTCATGGGAGACAACGCCACATAATTGACCTATGGCAGGGGTGATACCAACTGCATATAAGACCCGTTTAGGGAGGGCATTGGGTTGATGGTCAAGTTAGGGCCAACGAATGAATGTTGATCAATAGTCACCATTATTTCATCGTGAGGGAAAGATATCACATGAAAGAGAGTGGACACAATAGATTTCATGGCACAAACATAATCTCGCCCAAGAAGTAAATCAAAATCCAAGGGGTCCTAGACTACCATAACATTAATAAAGACAATTTTCCCTCCCAAAGTTACAAGAAACTGAGGAAGGATCCCTAAAGGGTGACTGGTTCTTCTATTAAAAGAGAATAGAGTCTGGGTAACCGACACAAGTTGAGGATAACCCAAATCTTGCCAAGCAATAGAGGACAAAATACTAACGGACGAACCTTCATCTATCAATGCATGAGGAACGTCCCGACCAAAAACCTATACTTTAATCTTGAAGGGAATGTGAGAGGGAAGACGAGGTCCAGTTAGCACACCCCAATAAAAAAGGATGGCCTCATTACTTGGAGGGGGTTTTGCGAGAGAAGGAGGATTTCCCCCCAACATGGTAGATTCTGTATCAATGAGAAAAACATGGGCAGAAGAGGGTATACTCTCTAGCGGGAGAGTAGGATCGATTGATAACAACATCAAATCGACGAATTGGGTTTCATTCTCCAAGGGGAGAATGGGTTCAATAGGTGGAAATAGATTGACCACTTGGGTTTCACTCTCTAACGAGAGAGCGAGATCGACTGAATATGGGATCGGATCAACCACTTTGTCAACTAGTTCAACTAAGGACGTGACCAGATTGATGACATGATCAGTCAGACTAACCGATGAAGGGACCGGAAAAACCACTTTGGCACTCATCAGAGGAGGAGTGGGATTGACCACGTTGGCACTCTTCAGATGATGGGTGGGACTGACCAATGACAGGACCGGATCAGTCACTTGGGTTTCACTTTTCAGACGAAAAGTGGGGTTGATTGATGATGAAACTGGATCAGCTACTTTTGTTAGTGGTTTAACCGAGGATGAAACTAGAATGACCACCTGATCAAACAGACTGATTGGGGATGGAACTGGATTGACCATTTCATCAAATAACGAAGGGTTGGGATAAATATTACGATAACCAGTTGGAAGTTGAAGATTTTCCAAAAGAGAAGAAGCCTCATCCATACGAGGACAAAGGTGAGAATAATGATCACCTTCGCATAACATACAAGGAAATTTGACAATTGTCTTCTTCTTACCAACCGTAACGTCACTAGTTGATGGGGCATCACCAACATGTCTAGCAGGGGCTGATGACATGGAGGACCACATTTCTAAGACCTTGGGAAGACCAGCGAAATCCCTCAAAAAGTGGTCATGCTTACAAAGACTGCAAGGGAATTTGGGTTTCAGAT
>JASDQU010415204.1:0-10503 GCA_032191745.1 Picea mariana
TCCTTTGGCCAATGATTGAGTAGCCTGGAACACAAACCTTGACCATGTGGAATGGTTAGTTGGCTCTTGAGGTTTGTGTCGTGATTCTGCGTGGATCATGGAAAGGGAGTCTAGTCTTGCCTAGGCTAACATCTTAGCTTCTCTAGTTCATGTGGGATGACTAGGAGTGAAGCTATGGTAGTAGTCCTCCCTAGTGGATGGGTGAGATAGATGACTACAAGAGAAGGGAGAACATAAAAGGAATGGAAAAAATCATAGAATATCTTCTATGTGAAGATAAGATATCTTCTGTGTGAAGATAAGATATCTTTTGTGTGAAGATAAGAAAGAATATCTTCTGCGTAAAGATGAAATAAAGAAAGAATATCTTCTGCATGAATACAAAGAGAATAAAACTTATTTAATATGAATTCATGGAGAAACAGTCAGTGATCATGATGCCAGATGACCAAGTGGATTATGTTGATGTCGCCTGTTACCCAGTTGATGATGTTGCCCAGTTGATGATGTTACACAGTTGATGTTGTTACCCAGTTGATGATATTTCCCAGTTGATGATGTTATCCAGTTGATGTTGTTATCGAGTTGATTATGATTATCCAGTTGATGATATTGCCCAGATGATATTGTTCAGTTGATGATGACATCCAGTGACTGTCAAAAGATAAAGAATATCCTTCTTGTTAAGAGGGAGTGTTGAAATATTGTGTAACTAAAAAGAATATTCTATTTATTATTGATCTATTATTCATTAGATCAATCCCCTTTTGTGGATTGATCATGTCGGGTTTTGTAATTGACCAAATCCCCTTTTGCCTATTGGTCAAATCCTCATTGTAATATGAAAATTAAGAAGTCGGCCCCTAGGAAAATTAAAGTGGTTCTAACCACCCAGAAAGACAAGTCGACACTGCTAGTGAAGAGACACCTCCTTTCAATGCTTGCCAGTTTGTATAAATAAAGGAAGCCAACCGCTCATTTGTACACTCACTCAACTCACTCATCTAGTGCGCAAGTATAGAAGGAAGTTGCAGTTACCAATTGCCGAGAGAAGGAAGAGAGAGAGGCGCATTGCTTGGGAGAGGACATTCTCTAGTGTTTGGTTTATTGTCTTGGTATTGGATTTTCTGGTCTAGCATCATGGAGGTTTGTCTCTCGTAGAGAGAAAGTTATTCTAAAATTGTACTTGGTTATTGAATCTATATTAAAGAAGTTTTGTTGGGTTTTCTTCCCCTTGAGGGTTTCCTAGGATAAATGCTTGTGTACTCTTGTGATTTTGTTTCTCTCAGTGATCCTATATATGCTATGGTTGTCTAGTAAATTGAAAGAGACCTAATAATAGCTTAAAATTTAACACAGACAAGGCCAAATTCAACAAGACCTCTGCTTAGAAGGCCAAATCAAGATATTCATTGGCAACTTCATATGGGAGAGGAGGATTCCCAACAATGACTATTAAACAAAAGACAACACAACATGTTCTTTGACAGGGTGGAAAAAGGAAACCCAAGGATGGTAGTGCAAGGGGGATCATCTTAGATTCCAAGGGAAACCAAGAAACACATTTTACATGGGGAATATGGATTGTAATGAATAATGCAACAAAGATGTTGATGCTTTGTTAAGGATAGACATCGAAAATGGCTAAAGGATTAAAAAATGTCACATAGATTGGAAATTCCACCATTGTCATAAGACACATGTGGTTCCAGAAAACCTTGCAAGACACTCTTCTCACAAGGGCTATTTGTAAATCTCAAGCTCTAGTTGAAGATTTTGAAGTAATTGAATTTTTCAAGGCTTAAGGAACATAATCTACTTGTTGATGCTAAAGAAAATGAGGGTGTTGGAATAGGGGAAGGAATTTGCAGAAAAAATCAGGGAGGGGGTATGATCTCTTCCCCCCTCCCTTGATAGTATCTGTTTGCAATATAATTCAGACCATGTATCAAATTCATTATGTGTTGCCTTGCACATACAAGGACATGTCTATAATTAAATTCCCCATGTGTTTACACTTATCATTCATTTTTGGAGGTGATGGGGAGGTTGATCCTATTTAGAATCATTTGAATGTGTGCATGTGGTTTATCTAGATTTCTCTTGGATGTTGAAGGTTTCATAGTAGTCACCTTGGCATTAGTAATTCTACTTTCCCCCATCTACTTTATGTGGCTTTGAAGGAGTGCGGGGTGAAGTGATTGGCCTAAGGTTAGGTGATCTAGGTTTAGCAAATCCTGTGGATTTCTTGGAGTCACCTAGGGGTTTCTTTCATTTATAGGAAAGTAGACATGTTCCTCCCGCTTCATTTTGATCTAGTTTTGGTTGTCCAAAGGGGAGCATCGGGGGAAGTCTTTTTGATATGAATATATTGGAACAACTAGTATTGAGTTTATCACCTATTATGGAGACTTCTAGTTGGTTTGGAGAAGAAGCTAGTATGGAAGGGTGTCAATGTCGACCTAGTCGACACTACTAGATTTGAGTACAAATTCCATTGTCGTCTCGACATTAATACATCACACAAAACACCGAAAGAAAAAGTAGAAAAACATTGCAAACATATCGTTAGGATTCTTGCAACACTTTAGTGGAGTTGTAATTTTAACACAATTAGAGTGCCACATGACAATCTTTGCTTTCTTTAAAATATCAAATCACATTAGAAGACTGACTCTATGGTGACAACCAAGTGATGATTTTGGATTCTTGAAATCTCTATCAACTGTCAAAAGACCAATGTGATTAGCGCGATGTCTCAAATTCATCAAGTGTTTCCTTGCACATGTGAGGACATGTATATAATTAAAGTCCTTGTGTGTTTATGCTTTTCGTTCATTTTTGGAGGTGATGGGGAGGTTGATCCTATTTAAAATCATTTGAATGTGTGCATGTGGTTTATCTAGATTTTTAATGGATTTTGAGGGTTTCATAATAATCACCTCGACATTAGGAATTCCACTTTCCTCCATCTATTTTTCGTGGCTTTGAAGGAGTGAGGGGTGAAGTGGTTGGCCTAAGGTTGGGAGAGATAGGTTTAGCAAATCCTGTGGAGTTCTTGAAGTCACCCATGGGTTTCTTTCATTTATAGGTGAGTAGGTATGTTGATATGAATAGATTGGGACAACTAGTAATGAGTTTATCACCTATTATGGAGACTTATAATTGGTTTGGAGAAGAACCTAGTATGGAAGGGTGTCAATGTTGACCTGCTCCACTACTAGATTTAGGTACAAATTCTGACATCATCCTGACATTAATACATCGCACACAACGTCGAAAGAAAAATTATAAAAACATTGCAAACATATCATCAGGAGTTTGGAAACACATTAGTTGAGTTGTATTTTCAACACAATTAGAGTGCCATGTGCATTCTTTGCTTTCTTTAAAAAATCAAATCTCATTGGAAGACCAACTCTATGGTGAAAAACAAGTGATATTTTTGAATTCTTGAAATCTCTATCAATTGTTGAAAGCAAAAGTATAAAAATGTTGCAAACATATTATCGAGATTCTGGCAACACTTTAGTTGAGTTGTAATTTCGACACAATTAGAGTGCCACATGACAATCTTTACTTTCTTTAACAAATCAAATCCTATTAGAAGACCAAATCTATGGTGACGACCAAGTGATTTTTTTGGCTTCTTGAAATCTCTATCAACTATCAAAAGACTAATGTAGTATTGTCGATATTCTAATGGAGTTATGTCAGAAGTGTGATGGTTTCATCCCAAAAGAGTGTTTTTGCATCATTGTGAATACCACATAATGCAGGAGTTTTCAATATATTTAGTCAGAATTCTGACGATATTTCTAAGTACTGACATTTTTATTAATGTCTATGTCATTGTGGCATCAACATGGTCATTGCTTTTCCAAAAATATGTATTGGAATACTGAGAGGGGGGGTGAATCAGTATGAGCACTTTTACCACTTTTAACCACAATATATAAACTTCAACTTTATTAGCAGTATATTATCAATGCATCATCTATGATTGCATTCAATAAATCATGAGCATATAAACATAAGCAACATCACATCAAATACATAGTACACCAGAATTTACGTGGAAACCCAAATGGAAGAAAACCACGAAATGTTTTCTTATATATTGTCAAGAATACATTCATTGGAAGCACCAACTTCCCAATTCTCCAGCTGTAACTGGAAGGAGGCTACAACCCCATATTTACAGGCTCCAACCTGAAGGAAACTACAACTCCCTAAATTCGCTGGCTCCAACGAAAAGGAGGCTACAACCCCCTGATTCTCAGGCTCCAACCTGAAAGAAACTCCAACTCCCTGAGTTCTTCGACACCAAGCGGAAGGAGGCTACAACCCCTTTTTCTTTCCTGTCTTACTACCATGAAATATAAGTGTAGACCAAACAGTCACTACCACAATCACTACCACAGACATTGCCAATGTCACATCAACTTGTAACCTATCAACCTGTCACTGTATCCAACATGTATCAACCATGCACATCAACCTGTACCATACCATGCACATCAACATGTAACATACCATGTACATCAACTATGTACATCAACCTGTACCATACCATGTACATAAACCATGTACCATATCATGTTCATAAATTATGTACATCAACTTGTACCATACCATGTACATCAACTTGGACCATAGCATGTACATCAACCATGTACCATCTCATGCATCAACCAAGATACCAATATAGCCAAGATGTGCTACTATTAATGTACCATAACATCACCAATGTGTACCTCAACATGTACCAAGAACATGCCTCACACCACACACCAAATATGTGCCTCAAACATATATCAATACCTCAACAAGGTACCAAAGGCATGACCATGACATCATCAACGTGTAACCAAGATGTACCTCAAACCATGTGCCTCAAGTATGTGCCAACAACCATTCACCATATCATCACTCATATACCTCAAACAACATGTCAATCATCCATAAACCATGTACCATAATATATGCCAAGCAAGTAGTATCAAAGGTGTACCTCAACCAAGTACTAACATCACCAAGAGATGTATCTCATACATATGCTACCATATACCAAGTGTGTGCTTCAACCATGTAACAACATCTCAAAGATATGTCTCTAATAATGAACCATAACCATGACATATACCAAACTAGATACCAGGATAGCCAAGAGTGTACTTCTAACAAGGTATCATGTCATCACCAAGGTGTACCATACTATGTATCATCACCACTATGCATGTGCCATAACAATATAAGTATAACCCTTAAAACTTACCTCTAATCATGTAGCTGACCTGATACTCTATAGTACTGACTTGTAACCTTTCCTAAGCCCTCAACAACCCGACACTAGCATATTCCCCAAATTTGTTTTAGCCTCGCGGGACTAAGAACTCTTGTCTCGCGGGGCCTTGCGTGACAAGTACTAGCTGACCCGTGGGGGTGCCTCGTGTGACACCCTCAACCTGACCTGCAAGGGATTGCTTAATTAGGGTTACAGAAAAACCTTTGTTCTTTGCAACTTCAAAACTTTCTCTCCTCCTTCGCACTTTCTCCGTTGCCTCAGAGTCGACCTCAAATTTGCCAATAGACCAAAATGTTCTCACAAGATAGATATTCAATGAATGTGTGTGTACTTATGAGAGACTCCTTGAGGTGTATATATAATTTTTCTAGGTAACCTATTTCCTTAAATTTAGGGTCTTGTTACAACCACTTTACCCTTTCATTTATTGACTTGTAACCAATTAGGGGCTTCTTAACCACTTCGGGTCTTCCAACTTCATGAGGGCATATCTCCCTAATCGTGAGGAACCATGTGGCATACCACCTACCATTGGAAACGAAACGACGAGGACTATCCATATATGTAAATGCTACTTGCAATTTCACTATCCTTCATGTTCTTATTCCTCGATCAACTTTGGGTTCCATAACCACACCTTCGGGGCTTCATGTAGACTTCATCAAATGCACCCATCACATTTGTTGACAACAACCATTCTTGTTGTCATCAATGACAACTAACTCACCATCAATCTCGATCACAACTTTGGGGTGTCTCGAATGTTCTAAGGGTTGACATCAATGACAACTAACTATCCAAATTAACTTTCCAACAATATGATGTCCAAATTCTAACAGTTTTGACCAAGCAAGTACTTATCTTATACAATGATAAAGCCTTGGCATAAAAAGACGCTTCTACATGGCTTGTGATATGTGCACATTAGATTCCATGTCTAGTAGTGAACATTCAAAGAGTTAGTAAAAGATTCATGCCTTGAAATTTCTAGGTAATTGGAAACATCATTGTTAGTCTTTAACATTTTCAAAATTGGAATTCATGTTTTTGGGAATAAATAATCCAACTCTAATGCTTGAGCATCAACATTGTTATTTGTCACATATTTGTATGTTATCTATATCTATATATCTTTTATCACAATGAATATATGGCCTCATATATACCTAGATTTAGAAGAATTGTTAATGGTTGAAGTTGCTTTAGTGAAGCACCGTGGCTTTTATTACACTCTTTGGTCTGTTCTCTTATATTACATATTTCAAGCTAAATAAGGTGCATTTTTTTACTAAGGGAGATCATTCACTCCCTGAGACATTTGAACCTTAGACGTACATAAGTTATTGAAGCACTGATGAAATTCAACTGCAATATCAATTCCTCATCACCCATTTGCTTCAAAAAATCATTAATGCCTATAAAAAATGTGACATGTTAAGTGATATTCTGGAGGCACTCTATCTTGCTAAAAATCATGAAATTTTATCCTCTTGTTTCTTCTCGTGACTTCCTTCTCAAGTGCTTAATTTATTGTGACAAAGAATCATGGCATGGAATAATATAACTAAATGAAGGATATGAGAATCTCTCCTAATGTATCCTACTATTATGATTAGGGATTGTTGCAAAGAACGTGAAATACATAGAGCATATATTTTTTTTTAAGGAAATGCAACAAAATTGAATTTCTCCAAATGTTGTCACTTACATAACACTCATACATGGGTTTTGTATGGATGTCAATACTGAAGTAGCTCTCAAGTTACTAAGAGACAAAGTGAAGAAAGGTTTCATATTTAATAATTGTATTTATAATGTTGTGATTCACAAATTTTGTCATGATGGTCAATTGAGTGAGGCTAGGAAATTTTTTGAGGAGATGCAAAATAAGGGTCTTATTCATGATGTGTATAGCCATAATAGTTTGATTGATGGTTATTGCAAGCATGGTGACATGGATAAGGCATTTCATTTTTTTTTTAACTAAAATAACATCCAAGGGCATAAGACCAAATACTAAATAATATAACTCGCAGTTGACTTCTTGATGGTTTGTGTAATCTTAGCAAAATGGCCATACTTTTTTCATGGAATTTAAAAGCTCTAGATATATGTCAAATTTTTTTTAGTTGAGCAATACAATTAATAAGTACAACATCCCCCATTCTAGATCTACCAAAGATCTCTATTGTGTTCATATTCAAATGCTTGAAAGCAAAAACCTAGTCATATTTATTACAGATATAGCTTGAAAGGATTGCTATAGCTTGTGATGAGACCAGAGAGTCTGATACCTTACACTGCTTAAGTTCTCCAATGGAAGATGTATTGGGGATATAAAACCCCTTTGGAAACACTAGAACAATGAATCGTCTTCTTCTACCCTTCATGCTACTTAAGAATACAAACATGGAGCAATAGTTCAATCTTGAATTTTCTCATAAATACTTATTTCAAGGATGCTTAAATTGCTAAAAGAGATGGCACCTAGGGTTACCCTCTAAGTTAAATAGCTTACAAAACCTCATGTGGTGTCATTTGCAAGGAAGAGCCCCCCCAAAGCACATAGATTTTGGATTTGACTAGAAATATCATGATATGATTGATGATGGGTTTGTCTTAAACAAGGTAAATGTGGGACGATTTTCCCGATGTCTTTGCATAAGAGATAAATTTGAGGAGTCCTTTGGTGTTTTACGATAAATGATGAAGGGCTTCATTCCTGCTACTAGTACACACACTAAAGTTATTACTTTACTTTGACAAGCCAATAAGGTGAATAAAGTTGTCTTGTTACTTAAGGAGATGAAGTAGAATGGTGTTATTCTAAATGCTTTTACGTTTGTAAAGTAGACCTCATTCAATAGACTCATAAGTGGTTTCATGAAATGAAAAAGGAAGGGTGTCCTCTCAATGTTGTGACATATACAACACTTGTACATGACTACCGAAAGATGGGTAAAATATCAAAGGTAAACATAATATTTAGCCAGGTAATTGCTTCTAGTTGTGGTCCTAATATTGCCACTTACATAGTGCTATTTGATGGACATTGTAAGGTTGAATACGTGGAAAAGGCCTTTCACATATATAACAAAGTGAGAGGAAACACAATTTTTCCAAATGCAAATAGTTACTTTGAATGGATTAAACCTACTAGTATTGAGACARATGTTTTTACTTGTGGTGCCTTGACTATTGCTCTCTGCAATGTTGACAGATAAGTGGAGGCTCATGAGCTATGGAAGGAATGTTAGAAGTTGGTTGTGAGCCCAACAATGTCACTTGAAATTCTCTTATTAATGGTTTACCTAAAGTTAGCAAGTTGGGGGAGGTGTAACTTAAGTTACAAGGATACAAATACATACAATTTTGCCAAATTTTTGGAAATCTAGGATTCATATATGGTGTGGAAATGGTGAGAAAAATTTAAGAATATTTTTATAATAAATAAAAAAATTAGAGTTAAGAATCAAAACCATTCAGGAATCACAAGAGTATAACTATAAGTTATAACCAAAAAAGAGAGTTCTCATGCATATTGATATTAACCATTTAGGTATCGTAATCGATAATTTTATAAGTTATAACCATCATTGATCATTGATAACTTTGAAGATTGTTTCAACATCAGCATGAAAAGGGTGTTAGAATATAAAAGATGGTGTGCTCGTTTTACCATTGACGATACCTTCGTCACCCAACCATAGGTCAAAGCCTCCCTCCGAGCACCTTAACCTTGACTGAGAATTCCTCCGGAAGCAAACCCTAGGCTAGATAGCCAAACAAAGGGTAGCGCATCATTCCCTAAGGATAGAAAATCACAAAAGGCTAATCAGATAGTCCAAACCCTAGCCAAGAGATATTCAACCCAATACTGAAACTAGCTGCTGCTGCAGCTGCACCTGCAACCCTCCTCCAAACCTGCGCACAAGACTGCAACTGCGCGCACCAACTGGGAAAACTGTAATTATGAGATGCTACAAATGAGAATTGGCGCCCTGTATTTATAGTAGTCTTGCCAGTTTTGCTGGGGTCGACTTCTCCTTCTGGATATGTGTCTTTTCAGTATATTATTATTATTTATGGCCGACTTCTTCTCTTGGAGGCTAATAGCCTAATATAAATTATCTTCTTGAGCCGACAAGGCTTCTAGGGTTATTATCCAACTCATTGGGGTTTCTCTTGCTTCCCGGAGTCTTCTATTCTTGTCAGGTTCACATGTGGAGGTAAATACCTCCCGCGGCTACCATAATATTTACACTCCCTCCTAGCTAGAGAAATATTTACAGGTAATGGACTTGAGCACAAAACATACCATTTACCCAGTGGCATCAATATAGTCATCTAGACTATTTCATGACTAGAGCATGAGCATCACCATCACCATCAGCTGCATCAACCATACTTCATCTGAGTAGTTAGATATGATGCTGGATAAGTCACTCTCACCATAGAGTGATACAAGAGGAGTAAAAGTTATGAACTATTTTCCGTCTGGAAAATCTTTGTTCATCATCCATCTGAATGATCATTATCTCCAATAAACTGTTGATAGTCTTCAAGGCAATTAGAACAAGGATAGAGCACAACTGTGTCTATTCATAGTAGTACATAACTACAATCCAGTGGTTCACTACCACATCAAGTAACACACAAGTACTTAATCAACAACATATGGTTGCGAACAGTGAAACATATTCACCACAGTAGTCCTCATCTACTGTCATACAGTCTTCATAACAAACACCTGATAGCATCCTGCATAGAAACAATGTTATGATATAAACTGATTTGTCTGGGCCAATCTTTCACTCACATCTGTGAGCTCTGAAAGAATATTTGCCACAGTAGTCTTCATCTACTGTCTTATAATCTTCATAACAAACATCTGATAGCAATCTGCACAGAAACAATGTTATGATATAGATTGAATTATCTGGGCCAATATTTTACTCACATCTATGAGCTTTGAAAGAATATTTGCCTCACGAATAGTGGAACATATCCACCACAGTAGTATATCTCTATTGTCTAGAGACAGGTGGTCTCCATAACAATCATCTGATGCCATCCTGCATAGAAAAATATTGTTAAAGATAAACTGAATCCTCTGGGCCAATCTTTCACTCATGTTTGTGAGATCTGAAAGAATATATGCCCTCATCAACAATGGGCTATCTACCCTATTCTTC
>JASDQU010415205.1:0-10342 GCA_032191745.1 Picea mariana
CTCTCGGTACTCCATGTCTAGGACCTGTGGGCCTCGAGACATGATCTCCTAGTTATCCCTAGAAATCGTGGATAACATGCATAAAACCCCTTTTACCCGGACAAGTGCTCAAAGACATTATACTAATCTACAAGCCAAGTTTGGAGGAAGTGATAGGGCATCCTATTGGGTTAATGCTCACTGGATGTGGGGTGTTTCCGGGAGAGATCAAATCCAAGCCATGTGAGTGGATGAAGTGGATAAGGGATGTTTGGGCAAGGGGTGTAGTGATAGCAGGGAAATGTATGGCTTACCTATGGGTGCCTCTGTAGAAGGTGAGCTGCACCAGTCATGGATGCAAATGTTTCCAAGCCCATTCATGCCTTCTATCTTTATTTTTATTGCTTTTTCTTCAAGAAGCTAGTTAATGGACACTGCCCTGGTGTGGTGACCAGTGGTGGCAATGTTAACCATAAGCATTTCACGGAAATCAGAAGGCTGGCTTGTGATGAGACCCTCTTTCTCTTGGCTATGCCACCAAGAGCCACTACCCTCGCGTGGTGACCAACTGTTGGTAGTGTCATACCGGTACATGCCCATGGACCTAATAGGCTGGCTCATGATGAGGACCCCTATCCTCTAACTAGGTCTTGTTTTATTATTTTTATGGGTCCCTCTGTTTCTTGCTGAGAAGCCTTTTACTTCTTTCTCGGGGATCCCTGGGCGAAGAATCTCGAGGTTTCATTCTTTGGCTTTTATCTTTTGCCAACTACTTTTACCCTCTGGTCCTTTAGCCCCTTCTTCCCACAAGGTAAGGTACAACCCTTAAATATTTGGCCAACCCAAGGCTCGGACCAGTGTAATGGGATGGATGAGTGGGAGAAGGATGGAAAGTGGTAAGTATGGTGGGAGCGGATGATGGCTTCTCATGAATCCCTCAAGTGGCAACTCAAACCTATGGGCACAAGCTTACTAGGGCATCATGTCATTCCCTCCAGATATGGTCAAGTGGATAGGTATAAGATCCAAGCACCTGTTAGAAACAAAAAGAATTGAATGCACATATTCAAAGGTTTTGAGGATCAGAGTGACACANCACCCTTTATTGTGGATTCCTCGATCTGGCTCTCGGTACTCCATGTCTAGGACCTGTGGGCCTCGAGACATAATCTCCTTAGTTATTCCTAAATTGGGGATAACAATGTCTTCAGTCAGCAAGTTGGTGCTTGCAGGGGAGTTGCAACTTCCTTTGAGTTGGTGCTTATAAAGCCAATTGGTTGGTGCCTCCTTCCAGTCGGTGTTGATAAATCAGGGAGTTGGAGCTTCCTTCAGGTTGGTGCCTCCTTCCAGTCGGTGCTGGTAAATTAGGGAGTTGGAGCTTCCTTCAGGTTGGTGCCTCCTTTCAGTTGGTGCTGCTAGATCTTGGAAGTTGGTGCTTCCTGTGGATGTAATCTTCAAGATATATATATTAAAAGCGTTCCGTGGTTTTCTCCCATTTGGGTTTACACGTAAAAATCTCTTGTGTACTGTGTTTGATGTTATGCATTGTTGATAAGTTAATGTTTACATGTGATTAAAAATGGTAGAAAGTGCTCAACACTGATTCACCCCCCTCTCAGTATCGGTGAATATTCCAACAAGCTGGTGGATTGGGATGGCTATAGGAAACTAGTTTGCGGTAAGTGGACAATAGACACCCTTTATTGTGGATTCCTAGCCCTAGCTCGGTCGTGACTTGTTGTTGAGACTTGGAGCAGCAAGTCTATGGTTGGGTGGAACGTCTGTCCTCTCTAGCTGGTTGAGCATTTGATTTAAAAGATGAGTGTTTTATCTTGGTTCAATGTTTTATTTATGGGTTTATATTGATGTGCATAAACTCTATGTTTTTTGAGAAATTACATGCTGCTATGTGTATGTTTAATTAGCCGCATTCATGTTTATTGGAATTTCTGTTATAAGCATGGGCGTTTTTATCCTGTTACATGTTTTTAATTTAATGGTATCAGAGTTTTAAATTGGTCGTTTAGCAGTGGCGTGACCCAGCTTGGGGGCTGGGTAAGTTACATCTCCTGGCTATATGCAACACTATTAAATGGTAACTAGAAGGGTGTACTATCCTCTGTTCCTAATTTTGTGAATGGGCACATGATTGCCTACATAGCTCTTGCAATTGGATGGTTGTGGAAACCTATGTTGGGTTGGATATTGTTGTCTATCCAATATTTGTGTAGAATATGTGGTGTTAGCAACTAGAAAAAAGAAGAAGTGTTAGCATCTTCTTGTTAATGGGTTATATGGTATACCATGAAGTTGTGGAGTTATAATTGATCAATTGCTGGGCTTGAATGTTGTAGTCAACAAAGAGTGAGTGGCTCGTTCTTTTGTTCTTGTCATGGGCATTGGCCTTGGCACCATAAGCAGGTTATACTTTCAGTGATCTCTTAACAAATTGCTTGAGATATGTCTTTATATGAGTAGCACTTTCATCATGTGAATGGGCGAGGATAAGAGTTTTGTGAATGCAGACAATGTGTGTCATTTAGTTGACATTGCAAGCTTCTGGAGGTTTATTTGGTTGGAAGAAGTTAGAGTGCTGGACGGGTAAGTTGTAAAGAGAAGAATCTATTTCCTTTGCTGGCAATAAAAACAGAGTGGGCTGCTCCACTGTTGAGTATTGGCCTTGGCACAATAAGCCAATAACACAAGCATAGAGTCTTTTGGAAACCAACCTACACTGAGAATGGAGGTCTTGTAGCCATTCTGAGAATAAAGATCTTTGTATAGGACAGAGAAATAGAGATCATAAAGAATTTCCACATTGTATCTGTTTTGGTGACACGAGTGGGCTGTAAGTCCCTCGTTTATGGATCAGTTGGCTTGTCGACCATGTTGGCGAGTGAACATATTCAATTAGTCAGTCAATTATGATAAGTTATAACTGACTAATTGTTGTATAAATATGTAAGCAGATAATGTATGAAGAAATATTTCAGATCCTTATATGTACTTCCATCATCATTAATACACTTACTTTTGTACATCATCTTCTTGTCACTTCTTTTATGATGTATGTTTCAATGTCTATTGTCTTACTCAACTGCGGGAAGGCAACAAATATATCAGGTTTCTACAAACTGGTCTAAAATAAATTGCTTTAGACCTAGGTATATCATTGAATTGATATCCTTCAAATTCTCAATCTGTTAATGCTTGAATATGCTTTTCATTTTTTTCATTTGGAAACACTGCTCATCGTATCTTATGGTGGTCCCTTTGGCTAACTTGCTGTGTCATGAGAGGCATTTCTATGCCATCAAAATCACCTAGGACTTGCAACTAGCAGCATCTGCACCCACTTGGGAGGAGTTGCAACTGGCCTCATATACACCCACTTGGGTGTTTCGAATCCAAGTCTTTATGTTAATACAAGCCCGATAACTTTACTATGTACCACTAAACGACAGTCCAGTGAACCTGCTTTTCATATTTTATTTAAGACCCAAATAATTGGAACTTGAATTGGATAAGCCTTTATCATGTTTTTGGCCCATAAATGTTTTCTTTTGTGTTTTAAACACAGATTTCTCTATGGATACTAATCACTATGAAGTGCATGGGTTAAACACCCATTGATGAATGCCAAAAACAATTCTTTCTCCAAGTTATAATAAAGGAGTACTGTATTCATTTGGTCTTTTATTTGCAAGTTATTGTTAATATAGGGGTCATTGAAATTACTGACGAGCTCAGACATTTGCACATGACAGTTGGTGAGTGCTCCGAAGATCTACTACAAGGAAGAATTATGCTCCAGTTATGATAATAATACTGCTCTTGATTTCTACAGAGACAGCAATGATACCCAGTGGATCAGAACCACAGATTATACACCATATTTTAGTATAGGCCAATCTTCATCAATATGTTTGGAGTTTCCATATGGAACAAATGTTTCTGAGACCAAAGAAAATTTCGCTCACTACAAAGAAATTGAAGAGAGACTTGCCATGAAATCTGGTACTTCTTTTTCTTCTTCCACTTCAAAATTGGTGCCAATTATGAATCCTCCTGAAGGTATGAAGTTGCCTTTTGATATACTGTTCCAAGTAAATGCACTTGTTCAGCATGACATTCTTAGTGGGCCAAGCCTTGGTAAGGAATTCTTCAGTTTGCTACAGCCTGTGAAGGGGAGACCTCTTTCCCTCATTAATCGGGCTTTAGAAAAACTTAGTAATTTGAGGAACACCTGTTATGATCCAGTAAAATTACTTCTGAAGGAATTCAATAATAAAAGATTAAAAAGGTACCAGGATTTAGCAGATTTTCCTCTAGACAGTGGCCTGATGTATGTCCGCCGAGTACAAATAACTCCATCCAAAGTCTACTTCTTTGGACCGGAAGTCAATGTTTCCAACCGTGTCACACGGAAGTATGCAGAGTACATTGACGACTTCCTCCGTGTTACTTTTGTTGATGAAAATTGGAACAGACTTTATTCCACTGATTTATCTCAGGGAATACTTAATGGTCTTGAAAAACGTACAAAAATATATAAAAGGATTCTCTCAGTTTTGAATGAAGGCATTGTGATAGGGGATAAAAAGTTTGAATTTCTTGCTTTCTCAACAAGTCAGCTACGGGAAAGCTCTGTCTGGATGTTTGCTTCAAATGACAGAGTTACTGCAGACAGTATACGTAAATGGATGGGCGACTTTTTGGCTATTAGAAATGTTGCAAAATGTGCAGCAAGAATGGGACAATCTTTTAGCTGTTCTACAGAAACATTGCATGTTTATGAGCATGAAGTGAAAAATATTCCAGACATTTATACTGACACAGGTGGTAAACACTATATATTTTCAGACGGAATTGGGAAGATATCTCTGTCCCTGGCAAAAGAGGTGGCTGCTAAGTGTAGATGTGATACTGTACCCTCTGCATATCAAATAAGATATGGTGGTTACAAAGGTGTTGTAGCTGTTGATCCTGCATCCTTATATAAACTCTCTCTGCGGCCAAGCATGGAGAAATACGTCTCAGTAAATACTAACCTCGATGTTCTTGCTTGGTCAAAATTCCGACCTTGTTTCTTGAATCGCCAAATCATCACTCTGTTGTCTACTCTCGGAGTTAAGGATCGGTTCTTTGAGAAGATGCAGGAAGACACAGTCAAAAACCTGGATGAAGTTTTGACCAACAGACACATGGCCCTTGAAGTCCTGCAAATTATGACTGTAGGTGAGACTCACAATGCTCTTATAAGTATGCTTTCTTGTGGCTACTTGCCAAATTTGGAGCCATATCTATCAATGATACTTCATGCATTTCGAGCATCTAAACTGTTGGAACTAAGACAGAAAACACGCATATTTGTTCCAAAGGGACGATGCTTGATGGGGTGCCTTGATGAAAGTAAAACATTGAAGTACGGCGAAGTATTTGTTCAAGTTTCTCAGACTCCAGGAAATAAGCAATTCCATGATACTGGGATTTCTGCATTTGCACAAAATCCCCTGGACTCTAAGATTAGCATTGTTGAGGGGAAAGTAATTGTGGCCAAAAATCCATGCCTTCACCCAGGTGATGTACGAGTCTTGTCTGCCGTGAACACTCCAAAACTTCATCACATGGTTGACTGCGTAGTTTTCCCACAACAAGGTGAAAGGTAAGTAGATAATGATTTTGCTCATTATTTAAAACTAGCTTTCCATTTTATGGAATTAAAACCATTTCATTGATCTAAATTAAATAAATTATTAGTATTGGCCTGTGTTTTATTTCAGTTACTCTGAGTGAAAAATTGTAAGTTTCTGCAAAACTACATTACTTTCTCTCTGGGTAAATGGGAAAAAGTATTGGCTTCTCTGCTTGTTTTGGAGTCCAGATATGATATGTGGAAGCTGTTAAGTTAAAATTTCATAGATCATTTTGTCTTTCTCCTATCATCTATAACGTTTCTTCCTCTCAAAGCAAAAGTTAAGATTGTGGCTGTTGTTTGCAGCTTATTATTTTTGAAGCTCTTTTAAGTGCCTGTTTTATGCATGATCTTCTTGTAGTCAGAATAAGAAAACCTTTTTCTTGAATTGCAAATGCTTTTATTTGTAGAAGTCACTGTAAATTCAAACCAATAGGTTCTATCTGGATGGAAACTATTCGTGACATACCCATGAAAGTAATTAGCTGTGCATTTGATTCACAACATAAACAGCAGCTGAAGTCACAGAAAACACTACCAGCTTAACAGACAAGTCTCCTGTTATACATACGTAAACCATGGACAAATCACTTTAAAGTTTAGATTTACATTGTACCTTGAGGCTTGGCTCTTATCCTAGTGTTCTGGCCCAACCCTATCCTCTCGTTGTACAGAGATATATGCTAAGTACCATACACAGCTTTGCAATCAGAGGCTCACTCAACTCCCTTGCTCATTAACCATCTTTTCCCAAATAAGATCAAGGACAATCTTATTCCTTCTCAGTCCTTTGGTAGTCATTGTTGCAAAGAAAATCCAGTTGTGGGGGCTAGGGATGGGGTTTCTGATATAGTTCACCTTCTGTTGCATATGGATTGTTGTCTCTGCATTGTCTGCTAGCAGCCTCTGGGCCTCCTGCTACCATTTCTTTTGTCATTGTCATCCTCCTATACATGTCTTTTATGAATCCTTGACACATGTAAAATATTTCATTTGGGATTGATGAAAAACACATTGTTTGGTAATCCATAAACCCATTGCTCTCTTGTAAACAAGTCTAACTATTGTTTATCTAACAGATAATATTTCTGCAGTTTTAGCTATATAATTTCATTAGACATCAGACACAAGAAACAAAACTATTGATAGGCTCTGTTAGCAACCAGTTATCACCCAGAAATCCCATCCTGAAAAAGCTAAGTGGAGTCTGGGTAACTACTGGAAACAAGCCAATGTCACCTTGTTTGATTCCTCTCACTTCCAAGTTAGTGTGTGCACCCCTAACTTCAAGGGGGTATCCCTAAGTGATGAAGGTGTCAACTGCAAATCACCAATGGTAAGTAGTACCTCAAATCAATGAAAAAAACTGCTGTTCTGTGGAAATCGAATAGAAGCAGCAAACAGGAAAAGCAGACACCAAGCTAAAGTGTATGGAAAATGATGCAAACTAAACGATAAATCAAAAGGGAAAGGGTACCTTGCAGTTTTGTGCTAAAATAGTACAGGACAGCAAGCAGAAAACCACTATAAACTGCTGGAAACACACAGAAATTGATGGAATAAATGTTCACTAAAAGTGGGCATCCAAACCAATGCAACTAAGATGAAAATCTACTGTTCACTGTGTAAAAACAGTGACTAGCAGCAGGCTGTTTGTTGCCTTTTTGTACAGAAAAGCAGTAATCAAATGCTGTTTTTGTGTTTTATGTGTTTTCTTATGCACATAAATCGATGAGGAAGTGAGCCTTCACCCCGTTTCTGCACAAACAGGTAAAAAAACCAGCAAGATAACTTGCTATTTTTTGACAGAAAGTAAAATGAAAGTGTAACAAAAATGCCTATTCTATATGACCTAGATGCAGGAATGCACGGAAAGCGAGTAAATTGATTTGATTTGTATATTTTAAATGGTTAAACCACGCAAATTAACTGGTGCCTTATATGGAGTTGAAAATGAACGAAAAAAACAAGTAGGGCAAATGAAACTGTTAGATTCCTACTATTCAATTTCATGTCAAGCATGCAATAAAAGTAGGAGTTCAAGAAAAATAGAATTTCTTACACAATTGAACACAAGTGATGATCATGATGCTTGAACTTTCTGGAGATAAACTGTGTAAAAGATTTAAAAACGTCCAACATTTCGAGTGGACTCTCCACCCATCATCAGGGACAAATAATGCTGAAATGATAGAAAAATAGTGTTGGGGCAAATATATATAGGGTAAAGATCAAAGAATGACTGTTGTGAAATAAGAGGAAAAATGAACAGGTCATTGTGAAATAACAATGAATTAAGAACTAAATAATGAAATAAGAATAAAATAATCCAGGAACTGTTGTAAATTAATAAAAGGTAATTAATGCGGATGTGGAAATTGAGAAATAGTAAAAAAGTATTAATTCCAACGTGAAAATTGTATTAAAAAGGGAAAGGTAAAGAGGGGGAAATAAAATTTAAAAGTTTTAAAATTCCTTAGTAGGAAAAGGTTAAGATAGAAAAAGGAAAAGTCAAAGGAAGAATACCCATAGTGGCCAGGGATAGGGGAAAAGTAAAAGCAAGAAATAGAAACATAGACAAGGCTTAGTGACCGAGACGATGCGAGTGGGCTGCCACGATTGGCTAAGTTTGTAGCCATCTTCACGAATAAAATTATTATGATGTTTTTCAATTTCTAGTGCTTCTTGAATGATACAAAAGGAGTGATAAGGCGCTGAGGCAAGAATTTTAGTTTGGTCAAAGCAAATGTGGTGTTTAGAATTGTGGGAGTGTTTGACGGTAGCGGACTTGGAGATGCGGTTGTGGAATGTGTTAGCTATATGCTCTTTGAGACGGGTTTTGATAAATGTTTATTGCCAAGGGTTGTAGAAAAAACAAGTTCCTTGACAAGTAGGTACTAGGAACACCCCAATCACTCTCAAAGATCTCAGAGAAGCCAAGATTCTTCGACTCATCCTCATCATGTGGGATTGGAAGCAATCACAACAACAACTATGGAGTAATTCAACCAGTACATGCACTTTAATGCTAACTCTCAATCATAAGCTCTCCAAGAGAATAAATGAAGCAAGGAGGGGAAGAAGAAAGCACATATAATCTTCCTTGCTTGTACAATGATTTATAGAGAAGAGAGAGATGAGAATAGAGACGGATGAGCCCAAGGGGTTAGCTGAATCAGTTGTCACCAATGTTGGGCATCTGGTTAATTCTATGCTAGCAGGTGCTTGGCTCGAAACCCCTTGGGTTAGGCGCATTAGTCTACGTCGATAGGGTTACTAGGGATGCCATCCATGGATGCGGGGAAGCATCCCTTGGGTTTCCTCGTGAGGTTTTCCTTCGAAAAAAAAGAATAGAGATGGATCAATAATAGATGGATACCAATCTAGAGTGTACACTCAAGAATAGGCTCAATTGCCTAAGATGGCACAATAGTCCAAGCCCTTCAATAGTACCCACATAAAAGGTACATGTATGAGGGAGTGAAGTAAAAAGGGAAAAGGCCAAGTAAGGATAATCCTTCTAACTAAATATGGCAAGTGTATGTAGGCAATGGAGTGAGTTAATAAGTGGACAAGCTCAACCTTTTCGATGAGTTCATTTTTTTCTAGTGAGGCAAAGTTCTGCCCTAATCCACTCATTTTTTTGAAATTCCAATGATCCGGTTCTTCTTCAAATGGGCTAAAATACCCAAGATAAAGTTCCATGGTCAAAGTTCCCATGAATTAGGTGGAACTATAACTTCAGGCAAAATTCCCATTGGATTCGGGGAAAACTTTCGAAGGAAAAAGGGTTGAGTTTGTCACTTATTAACTTACTCCTTTAGGGAATAGGCAAGATCCCTTTTTAGTATGCACGTGGGGCTAAAAATAGGATATAGGATGTCAAACATAGAAAGCTCTCCATGCCAAACATAGGAAATAGGTCACCTTCAAGGAGAGCACATTCTTCTAGGCAAAAATAGATAAGGTTCCCAAAGACTAAACCAGATCTGAATATGGTATAAGTGTGAGATAAAAAGGCACCTCCAAAAGCCTGTAATAGAAAGTGGCTAGGTCCAAAAATAAGAGGCAACATATGGTAAATATGGTAAAAAATCCCTCAAAAGTAAGGTGTATCACTCTAGGCAATAAACAGTAAAGTGAAAGTCTACCCATGTGCCTAGGAAGGTTTCTCAAAAAGTGCGCCCTAGGTCTAGAAATGTTATATGCTGCTAGTATAGATTTTCTTTTGTGATATTTGTTTTTAAAGCAATAAACTCCTAGACCTTTTTCTTGTACTTAGATTAGTTCAAGCCTTGGTATATTTTCTTTACGGACTACACCCCTTGGCTTCGCTAGGAGTTGGCCTAGACGGAGGAGTCGAGGATCAGGTGACAACACCTTGACTCGAGACTTTCCCCCAAGGACACGCCAAGTGGATTGAATATTTCTTCCGCGTAACCCAGGTGTGTATAAAGGCGGCAACACTCTTCAAATGGGGAAATGACCATACAAAATTTTTCAGTTTGACCCTTGTCTTCTTCATGTAGATATGCAATAGGATCTTCCATAATTTCGTGCAAATCACTAACAAATTCCTCTTAGTCTATCACATCATATTTTTTTAGCATAATCAAACAAAAATATCAATGCTTCTTTTTTACACTTTGTTGCCGCCTTATACACACC
>JASDQU010415207.1:0-10342 GCA_032191745.1 Picea mariana
ATGTGTTTAACCTATTTGGAGGAGAAATCAGTTGGATGAGCAAAAGACAGGCTGTAGTGGCACTCTCAACTACAGAAGCTGAATACATGGCAGCCACTCATGCAAGCAAGGAAGCAGTATGGTTACAAAGATTGTGTTCAGGTATTGGGTTGGTACAACAAGCAGTGAGATTAGATTGTGATAGTCAAAGTGCAATCTTCCTGGCAAAGAACCCAGCCTATCATTCGAAGACAAAGAATATTGATGTCCAATATCACTTTGTGAGAGACATGGTTGAGGAAAAGAAGGTGTTGTTGGAAAAGGTTGAGACTTTGAAGAATGTTACAAATTCATTGACAAAGTCTGTGAGCACAGAAAATTTCTCCTGGTGTAGAGTAACAATGGGCATTGTTGCCCTGGATTGTTGACTATATAATCCCCTGGACCCTGGATGCAAAGAAAACAACAAGTGGGAGAATGTTGGGTATGTGTTATATTCTTTGCATGTGTGTGTGTGTGGACACGTCAGATATGACAACTGCATATGATGATCCATCGAGTAGTGCTCTTTGTGTAATTTGCATTGGGCACTTTTCTAGGGAGGGGCAGGTATCCCCCCCCCTCCTGGTTATGCGCAGCGTTCGGGGAAGTGCCCCGAAATTTTTTTTGGGGCGGTTTTTGCTATTTTTAGCGGATTTTGCTATTTTTAGCGGTTTTGTAAATTAATCCCAGATTAAGGGATTAGGATTTTGGTATCTAAGGAATACCTAAAAACATTGTATATATATTGTATGGTGAATGGTTAAATTCCATATAATGAATATAAGAATGGTTTTCCCAGTTGAGGGTTTCCAGTATAAATCTCTGTGTACTATGTGAATGAGCCATTTGATTAATTTTTGTTTTGCTTAAGAATCTATATGAATTGCTTTACTTCGTAGGTTTAAAAATTACAAGTCCAAATGGAATTACTATGAATTCATAATTATTATACCTTATTATGAACGATGTCTTGCTAATATCTTCTTTTTTTGTCCTCACTTGATGATATCCTAATCTCAATTCAATCTTGAAAAATATTTTTGCACCTTTCAGCTGATCAAATAAATCATCAATCCTTGGTAAGGGATATTTTTTCTTTATAGTGACCTTATTCAGTTGTCTGAAATAAATACACATCCTTAAGGTTCCATCTTTCTTCTTTACAAGAAGAACGGGGGCTCCCCATGGTGACACACTCAAGGACGTATATACCCCTTCTTCAAAATATCCTCTAGTTGTATTTTAAACTCTTTCAATTCCGGTGTGTTCATTCTGTAAGGTTTCTTGGACATTGGGGCAGCACCTGACACCAAATCAATAGAGAAATCGATGTCTATGTTTGGTGGAAATCCTGAGATTTTCTCAAAAACATCTTCAAAATATCTCAAGATTGGATGGTCTTCAAGACTTGCCACTTTATCACTAGTTGCCTCTTCCATGTGGGCGACAAAAAATTGACATCCCTTCCTAAAACTCTTTTTCAGCTGCTTGGCTGAAATTTCTCTAACAACTACATCTCTTGGAATGCCTTGCTCTCCTTATGGCTTCTTCCAAAGTCCTGAGGTTATCATATTGTATCTTGTCACTATAGAAGGAGGGTAACCCACTAAGAAACCTTTGGATTTTGACCTTTTCATCATTTATGAAGTCAACATACTTCGACAATTCAAAGAACCTCTTCTCATACTTATCCATTTTCATGCTTCCCAACTTGAGCTCAAAAAATTATTTCATATTCCTCTCATAGTAATGCTCCTGAGACAAATATTTCTCTTCGAAATATCCTTTGAACTACCTCCATGAGTGATCTAGATTATTTTCAGAACGAAATGAAAGAAGAGATATTACAATGAAATACTCATGAAAATTTCCAGAAACAGAGAGATACAACAATACTTGATTTCTATTAGAAATAATTGTAAAGAGACTGTAAAAATATAGAGTGCAAGACTCCTTAGAATGGTGGAAGCTTTATCTCTGAGAAGAGATGTGACAACTATGCTCATTTGCAAGAAGATGATTACAATGAGGCTCTAAAGGTCTTTTTATGATAAATAGGAATGAAAAAACCCTATATATCCAAAAATCTAACCCTAGGAGATGAAACGCCAAGATTCATGTGGGCCTCGTTTGGGTAAGTTAGTACATTAACTTCCCGGGGTCGTAAAGTTTTCATACAATCTATGTTTTAGGCGCGTGATAGCCCGTTGGAAATGTCTTTTCAAGAACTATGCATTACGCCATCTAACTCTGACTCCGTCTACCGTTTGACTGTGGTGAGCCAAAAAAAACATTGTTTAGGGCCCCAAAACGACCCCGAAAGTACAACAAGATGTGTTGACATGAAAACATACAAAATAAGCCAGTTGGATTAGGTGGGAGGCCACCAGTATCCACCTGGAATATGTGTAGGGCTTCAGACAACCCCGGAAGTGTAGAACCCATAATTACAAAGAAGTACAGAAGAATGTGTTGTACTAACAACTGACAAGAGGAGCCAATTGGAACAGGTGGGTGGCCACCAATATCCACTTGGACCAATCCTCCCCCCTTAGGAAGCAATGGTTTCCATTGTATTGAGTGCCCAAGGAAGAGGTGTTATTGGATAAATCGTTGAATGCGGACATAAACTAATCTCCCTAGATCCACCTGCATCTAGAACAAAATAATATAGGACATGATGCTTTCCCTAAGTTGCTACCATTGAATTTACTACCAAAGAAGGAATAGATGACATACCTTTAGATATTGCTTCCTTATATCTCTGTTGTCCCTACTTCGCTCTGGTGCTCTTGTAAGATTAGATTTGCAATGACACAAACCAACCAAAGTGAAAGCAACAATTGTAGATTCAATGGAAACCTAAACATGTGATCAAGGAGTCATGTAATAAAACGCTAATGATTTTATGGGAAAGAAACATGTCACTGTATCATATTAAGTAAAAGTGGAAGATACAACCAAATTGCCTTGATCTCGCAAGTTCCCTTTCAGTAGTCCTTTGTTCCAACACACACATATACTTGCTCATAATTTGTATGAAGATGTTCCACAAAAGATTGATGGACATATGGAGGCCTCAAGCATCAATTGTAATAGGATCCTTCACACAGTCTTCAGCCTATTATTTCAACAATTCTTTGCTCAATCTTTCTTAACCTTTTCCATGAGAAACCCATGATTATTTAGGAGAAGGTGAAGTGGTTACAAGGATGAGGATGATCCCACCAAATCAGAGAAGCCAGTAAGACCACAACCATACGGACGCCACCTCACATTCTAGAAGATTCTCCTTCTAGAAACTTCGTGAAACTTCTTCCTTTCCTTAGCTTCAAATATCGTTGCACCCTGCCCATATAGTAGCATACGAAAATCCCGTGAGCCAGGAATAGAGAAGCCTGCAGAAATCAAGGGTTTTCGCACTATGTACCACTGTCAGCCTGCAGAAATCAAGGATTTCCACACTATGTACCACTGTCAGCCTACAGCGTCATTCTAAAAATATGCCTTGTAGGGGAAGAACTTAGTCATTTTTCTCATGTAAAAGATTTTTTTGAGAGCCTGAACACATGCCTGTAGAGTCATCATCAGAGTGACCAAAATAATGTGTAACAGAATGGAGAGAACGTAACTTTGGTGATGAAATCCAACATCGCGAAGTAAAGACAAGAAGGGGCTAGGACAAAGTGGGTGGAAAAGTTACGTTGACGACCTGCTTAACGGTCTAATGGAGAGAATATCCGGTCTGCGAAACCGAAGATTATGGGTTCCTTCCCTAGTTGAGTCGCCAATTTTGTTATTGGATAAATCGGTGAATGCAGACATAAACTAATCTCCCTAGTTCCACTTGCATCTAGAACAAAACAAGACAGGACATGACGTTTTCCCTAAGTTGCTACCATTGAATTTACTACCAAAGTAGGAATAGATGACATACATTTAGATATCACTTCCTTATATCTCTATTGTCCTTGCTTCACTCTGGTGCTCTTGTGAGATCAGATTTGCAATGACACAAACCAACCAAAGTGAAAGCAACAATTGTAGATTCAATGGAAACCTAAACATGTGATCAAGGAGTCATGTAATAAAACGCTAATGATTTTATGGGAAAGAGACATGTCACCGTATCATATTAAGTAAAAGTGGAAGATACAACCAAATTGCCTTGATGACACAAGTTCCCTTTCGATGGTCCTTTGTTCCAACACACACATACACTTGCTCTGAATTTGTATGAAGATGATCCACAAAATCTTGATGGACAAATGGAGGCCTCAAGCATCAGTTGTAATAGGATCCTTCACACATTCTTTAGCCTATTCTTTCAGCAATTATTTACTCATTCTTGCTTAACCTTTTCCATGAGAAACCCATCATTATATAGGAGAAGGTGAAGTGGTTACAAGGATGAGGATGATCCCACCAAATCAAAGAAGCCAGTAAGACCACAACCATATAGACGCCACCTCATATTCTAGAAGATTCTCCTTCTAGAAACTTCGTGAATCTTCTTCCTTTCCTTAGCTTCAAATGCCGCCACACGCTGCCCATATATCAGCATGCGGAAATCCTGTGAGCCATGCATAGAGTAGCCTGCGGAAATCAAGGATTTCCACACTATGTACCATTGTCAGCCTGCGGCATCATTCTAAAAATATGCCTTGTAGGGGAAGAACTTAGTCATTTTTCTCATGTAAAAGATTGTTTTGAGAGCCTGAACACATGCCTGTAGAGTCATCATCAGAGTGACCAAAATAATGTGTAACAAGAGGGGAAATAATTTTTTGAATCTGAAGCTTGGTGAGCGGCGTGCCTGGTTGGAGGCGTTGTTCTTCTTGGCTTGTGGAAGACTGCCATAAACATGTTGTTGGAGGGGTTGAATCTGTTCCACCAACTTGTTGTCTCTGGGTTGTATGGGGCATTGTGTAGGCACCATTGTAGGTGAAGAAACAATATCTTTTATCTCTTCGACAATCTGCTTTTGTTGGATAGAAGGTGTTGAGGTTGCAGTGGTTGTAGTGATCTTCTTTGCATCCTTTGAACAGACTGTGAAGAGCATGAATTTTACAGTCTGAGATATTACCTTGTGGCACTGTTTTGGTGGAGAATTAGTCGGCACTACCTCTCGTATCCTATGAGATGACCTCCTAGAGTAATACTGACACTATGGGGTCTAGAATCATAGACATCATGACGTCTCCACGTATATGGTTGGCCCAAAACAACATCACAGACATCAAGAGGGGTAACATCACACATTATCTCATCCTTGAAGGGTTGGATTCCATAAGATAGGCGACATTGTTGGCTGACATAGAGATATCATCCCTGGTGAAGCCACCTGATGTTGTATGGTTGCGGGTGTGTTGTTGTCGACAACCCCAACTGTTTGACGACCTTAGCTGAGATGAGGTTATTTTGGTTGTTGTTATCAACAATGAAATGCAACGGAGTCCCCTTTACCCACATATGTGAATGGAAGACACGCCCCCCCTCTTCTAAATCTATTGATTCTTCTGGTTGAATTGTTGTGGTCGCGACAGTAGAAGTGGGGTCTACGTCAATGATCGGTCTGTTTTCAATATTTTATGGATTAGATTATAAATCAGGGTTTGGCTCTGTGTCTCTGACCTCTGCCACCAATGACTGTTTTGAGAGACATTCATCGATGTTATGCCAGGGGATTTTGTGGAAATCACACTACTTCCCAGTGTCATTCTTCATATTCCCTTTTCCCTTTTTGTCCCGTGTCTTGGACTGGCTGTGTAGAGGCTGTTGGTTAGGGTCATCTTTACCATGCTTTGGTTGTTGCAAATTTGCAGACCTGAATTCCCATTTTTTCTGGTGCCTAAATTTCTGCTCGATTTTAACAGCATATCGATAGGCATCACCCAATGATGAGATGTTTAGGAAATCCATTTCGGTTTGGATGTACCTGTTGTGTCCATTTTGTCACATGGGAGAGAAAAAAAACGCCACTTACAAGTCTAGTTGGGCATGCTAGAAAAGACAGAGGTTAGTGTATGAGTTACATAATCCAAGCACATGAAATAAACAAACAAATAAACTAAAAACAACTAAGGAAATAAAACTAAAATGCATAAGAAACTTTGAACCAAAATCAATCAATCAAATGACCAAGATTATGCCACCAATGGATAACTATATTAGTTAGCAAACACCGTAGAGAAAAGAGGACTTATGGATCCCCTCTTCCTCCTTGGGATGGCTCTTGAGTCCCTTATTTGAGAGCTCTTCTTACAATGATAAAAAGGAAAGAAAATGGTGAAGAAATCCAAGCCTATTCCCTCAAGAGGTGAGTGGAATAGCTTATTGGAATGTTGCTAGAATGCTCCAAGAAGAAAAGAGGTTTCTTGAGTGATGATTGAGGCACCATAACAATACTATGAAATTATTAAATTCTTTGTGCACCCATGGCCTCCATTTATATCATGTATTTGAGGCAACATCCAATTGGTTCTTAGTGTTAATAAGGGGGCATTTAGGGCACCCTTTGGTCTTTGACCAACCCCCTATTCAGATTCAGCTCAGATTTGACGGTCAAATCAAGTTGGGAGTTGGTCCATAAGTGGTTGAGGGGCCGAAAAGAACCATAAATGTGCCATTCATAGGAGTACGTGGCTTTTCTCGTACACATTTGAGCATATGGTGCATGTGCGCTCTACGGGCTTCTTTGGCCTACACTGTGCACACGTTTCCTTTAGTGATTCAACGCATGTCAATTTTTGTCCAGTTGTATAGTTTTTGCCTCTTGGAAATGCATTTTTGGTGTTGCAGGTGAACTAATAAGTGTTTGGCAGTGTTGTATTTCTATAACCATTTGCACGCAATGTTGCAGACAAAATTTCAGTGATAACAAATTCCCCTTGATGTGTGAGGTTAGAAGCATACATATAGTCGAAATACATCAATGTTTCTTCTACTGAGAGTACCATTGTAATGAAGAGTATTGATAAGAACTGCAAGAGCGATCTTGTCTGAGGGAGAGGGGAAACCGTGAAACTCAAATCTGTCTCTAGGGAGAGAAAAGAAAATATGTATACAAACGAGGCGAGCATGCCCCATGCTTGTGTCATGTAACTCAAAAAAAGTAATATAGTAACTGAAGATGTATGTTGATGTAGATAACTGCAGCGCCCTCTAGGGCAGTTTGATAACGACGGATGGAAATCCTGATGGTGAACATACTCTGAAAAGAGACAAGGATGTCTGTAAGAAGTTTCGATGACTCGTAGGCATTCATGGCCTACCAAATTCAGAGGTCTTTGACTAGTATAAAACAACTGCAATAGTCGCATAGTAAGACCCACTGTAACATGAGATTTTGTTGAAGTCGAATGTTATGGGGGTCAACAAAATCAGAGAGCAATGATGGTTCTCTCGGTGTCATCCAAGACTCCTCATTGTAAAGGTAATGAGAGTCAAGATAATGTCGCCCTTCTGGAAACTGTGTTGATGTCGACAAAAAGGGAGACGAGACTCCAAGAAGCAAAGGGATTCATGAAATCCACTAGATAAGATCGGGAACTGATAGGAAACATGAATGAAGTCAAGATGTGGTGAGACTCCAGACTACCCTTGGTTGGGGGTAGGTTGGAAGGATGATTGGCAGAAACCGTGAAACTGTATCTAGCATTAGGGGGACGACTAGACATGGGGTTAAATTGTGCTAGAGGCGTGACAAAGTGGACAATCTCATAGATCATGGGTACATGGACTGTGGGATACTCAGCATTTATGGACGATGTCAATCATGAGTAGAGGATAGTGAATGCCCCAACCAAGGGCGACATGGGTTTCTTTTCTAGAAAAAGAAGGTCGTCAAGGGTGACAACAAAAAGCTAAGTAAATGTATAAAACAAACGCTTTGTACAATTACCAAATAAATAAAGAATAATTGGGGATGAGTGTACAGATATAGAAACGGGTGCCCCAATGCAAGATGGCCTTGCCTGTGAGGGCGCAAGTTGCATGGAGAACTGGTGGAGGGTGAGGGCCCCATTGGTGGGTTTCTGTATGAGGTAAATGAATGGAAGGAAATCTGTAGATGGGAAAACTAATTGTGGATGAAATGGAGGGTTAATGATACTGCGGAGGTGCGGGTGAAATAGAGCCATGCTGAGATAACCTAGGATTCCATTTGGGAAAGTTAGAAAAATGATGAGAAGGAGTATGTGGATGATTGTCGAAAATGTGTAAGACTATCAGGACTCCCATATCTAGGGGGTGAAAGTAGCATGAGTTTCAAAGTGCCAAGGGAGACTATGAATGGGACAACACATGTGGGGCAGAGTGCTACCGGGTGACAGTACCGAAATGCAGTGGAGGTGATAGTACCGCAGAGCCGGATGTAGGGACCCTAAAGGAAAATGTCGGAGGGTGTGACTGGGAGATGCAATTGAGATTCAGAGGGAATGGTTACATGGCAGTATTGATCATATACCTGAAGGGGTCGCGCTGGTGTGTGATGACCAAGTACCTGCACACATGAAAACCGAATACCCAATGTGAACAATATCTAAAGATACAAAACATATAACAATTATTTGATAATTGTGAATATGAGCATGCGTACCTGGATGTGATGTGAGAAAAATGATCCCCCGAGGCCGAGTGCAGATGGTGACCCGAGGAATGTGACTGTGTAGGTGGCAGGACCCTGATCTTGTTGCTGAAGACAAATCAGAAAACAGAGACTCTAAGCCCCTGTAACTGAGCGTGGAAGTTTGGAAAAAGGGACTATATATGGTTGTGGGGCCCACAATGCAACCTCATTTGTACTCGTTGCTATAGTGAATTGACGAGAGTATTTGGAGGCGTTCTGAGATTACGAGAGTTCAAGTCGATCGATCTAAGATTTGCGAGAGTTAGGTTAATGGTCCCATCCTCCTGCACAATAGCTAGTTTCTATTTTTTGGGTAGGGGTCGTACGGAGGGTCGTACTAGGGTATTTGTAGGGGTGGGCCCACTAATGCGCAGGAGAAGGAAAGGTACCTGTGTTGAGATGCATGGGTATAATTCCCTCTCCCGCACATGATGTGCGGCTATGCTGAATACAACCATGCATGGGTGAGTGTGGGTTGGAAAAATAGGTGTGTAGGTGATGTGCACCTATTCAAATAACAATTGTGCACTATGCGCAACTGTTTCTCAGACAGTTGTGCACCAATGCGCAGTTGTGTAGAGAAAAGTTGCACATGAGTGCACACCTGTGGGTGTGACGGTTGTGCAATGGCGCGAAGAACAGGTTCGCATATGTGCGCGCCTGTAGGGGTGACAACTACACACTTGAGGCAAAGCTAAGGGGTTGTTTAAAAACTTTGAATTTTTTGAATATTTTTATAAATGATGATTGTTGACCAAGTGTTTCTGTGTGAATGCAGGTGATCAGTTCATCATGCCATTCCAATGGAGGGAGCGAGATTGGGAGTGCCTCTAGGAGGTAGTGAGGGAAGAGCTGGGTCTTCAGAAGACCTTGGAAGCCTGTGGGTTGCTCAAGTTCTTTGATTTCCCATTGATACGGTCGCAGGAGTACCTGCTCCATTTTTTGATATCGATGTGGAGAATTGATATGTAGTGCTTCATTGTGCAGGGGCAGCAGCTGACATTCTCAACTATTGAGGATGTATATTTTTTGACGGGGCTCCCCTTTCGGGGAATGGCCCTGTCTGCTGACCCCCAACTGCCAGGGGATGTGCGATTGATAGACCTAGCGCAAGATTACTATTCGGGGCCAAACACGATGTCAGGTTCGGTCATCCGCATTGATGTGATGGATGCGTTGTTGCATCAGTGCATTGTGGCTATGATTGTGAGGATCTATGGGTCCTTAGCTACTCAGTGGAATAGTGGGGGCCAGCTGAGGATTACGTAGAGGGTCTTATATGGGGACTTGTTCTCTTGGGGCTTGATGTTGCATGCCAATATGATAGGGCGTCTACACCAGTGAAATTCCACAGACTCTAGTGAGTTTACATTTGGATCTATCCTAATGGCATGGTTTCTTGAGAGGGTGCCCATGTTGTGCCCTAAGGTTTTTTTGTAGCCTGCGGGGCCGCAGGAGCCATGATTGATGTGGTGGGCTCATCTTTTGGTACAACACAGAGGGGAAAGGGTGGACACTATTTTACGACCATGTTGGCATGTGTGTAGCGTCATATTCCATAGATCATATTGTGATTCCCATATGGTGGGATGGACTTCTTGTTGGAAGATTGATTGTTTTCATTGATGTCAACCCTAGTCATGGGTTTTGGACCACAAGATTGATAAAGGTATTTGGACATGAAGGAAAATG
>JASDQU010415208.1:0-10342 GCA_032191745.1 Picea mariana
TGTGTAGGCCATAAGTGATAGATCTTTTCCTTTTGGATACCATAATCCAAACTCTTCTATTCCTTTGAGATATCTGAAGATCCTCTTTACTGCTAATACATGTGATTCCTTTGGTGCTGCTTGAAATCATGCCACCTGTCCAACTGCCTACATTACATCTGGTCTGGATGCTGTCACATATAGTAGGTTGCCAATCATCGACCTATATTGCCTCTGATCTGTAGACTTTGAATCATCATCTTTGCTCAACTTGCAACTGGTTTGCATGGGAGTGATAACTGGTTTGCAATCTTCCATTCCGAACCTCTTTAGCATTTCTCTGATATACTTGGTTTGAGAAATAAAAATTCCTTGGTTGCTTTGACGTATCTGAAGTYCCAGAAAGAAGGATAGTTCTCCAAGTAATGACATTTCAAATTCACTCTGCATGTCTTTTGCAAATTTTTGGCTTAACCTGTCATCATCACTACCAAAAATAATATCATCAACATAAACTTCAATTAATAAAATATTACCTTGACTTACCTTGATGTAGAGGTTGTTGTCTGCACTTCATTTTCTGAACCCTGCCTGCTGCAGATAATTATCCAGTCTGGAGTACCATGCTCTAGGAGCCTGTTTTAGACCATACAAGGCCTTCTTTTCTTCACTTTCCTTAGAATTTCGGCTTAGATATCATTTGTAAACCTCAGACACCTATAGATATTCAATATGCCCAAGTGTGATTCAAATGAGAGAGCCTTGCCTCTTATTTATACTCTCCAAGTAGCTTCCTTATAATAGTCACTCAATGATGTGACTATTAGATGTAGGAGGCATCAATAACGTTCTATATAGGGACTGGAAGAGTAACCAGTCGGTTGAGAAAACTCTGTAACGAGATCGGCTTCCTAAGGTCATGCTAAAACCAAAAATTATGATGACACAAGGACTCAATAATTTTGTGCTATGTTCAAAGGCGACACGACTGCTGCCAATTATAATATAGTACTCCCTTCCCACCCGTCTTTTTTTGTTTTTTAATAACAAATGATTGCTATGATACAGAGGAGGAAACAAGTGTCGCAAGTAAGCAAAACTAGTTCCAGCAGTGGAACGTACCTATGCTTAATGCAGGGAAATGCATGCGGGAGAGGGACACTCGAGGTGATGTTTCCTCCAAGGTATGGGGTGTCAAATTATGAAGGATATAAACAAGGCTCTGCTTGGTTGAGGATGCAAAACTTCTTAGGCAACGATTTATAATGCAAAGCGAGAACTGGCTAAAAGGCTCAATACTGCAAGCGGGGGCATGAGATGCAATCACAACTTAACGCCAAAAAATATCCATTTTTATGTCTTGTAGTCTATTTGGTGTGAAAAAGGGGTAAACTTGTGCCAAATAAACGTCTTTTCAAGTCCAATTTACGAGTGTGAAAAAGACAAGTTCACTCGGAAATATTTTCCATTTTTGATAACAAGTCAGAAAAGAGCTTAACTAAGACTCATGACCTTTCAAATCTAGTTTAACGAGTGTGAAAGGGACAAATTACTCGGCAATATTTTCGATTTTTAGACGAGTCGGAAAAGAGCTTAACTAAGACTGTTTTTTGGGACTCCGCGGAGAATAAGGCCGCATGTGTATGAATGAGAAATGAGGCTCATTATAAAGTCATGTATCAAGTTATAATGGACTCCCGGTCCTAAAGAAAAACTTGGTATTGGCACCAAATGACAAAGGGGATCTAACTAGGGCACCCATGTTTGGTAAGTCTCTACCATTTATTAGCGGAACTACTTATAACATACATAAGGTTTTGTGTCGCAACAAATGGGTTTGTACCTAAGGCATAAAAAAGGCGGTAGTCGAAGGATAATGCGAAAATGCACGATGGAATGGATACCTATCCTATATGCTAGGTTATGAAAATACCTGCTCGAGGTGACGAACAACCAATCATGAAGTTGAAATCCACAGGAAAACTGAGTCAAAACTACAACACACCAACTCAAAACCACATTTGAATTAGTCCATTAGGTTAAAAAATAGCATGAAACTATATAAAGTGGGTAAAAATAGCTTATAAATAGTAATAAAATAAAAAATTACTGTATCATTTTGATTTTTACCCAAATAGTGCAATTTGGACCGAAAATACCTCCAAGATTCAAACGACGATTGCGGGAGCATCGGGCAACGAAATCATGAACCGTCTGGATTAGGTAACTCTCCATCTCATCCTCTTCAAATTCAGTGGATTACATTTTTGAATTAGGTTCCAATTTTTTAGTTTTTAAGGGCATAAATTAGGATTTTCGGTGCAACTGAACCACCCTTTTTAGCTTTTTCTAAAGTAAACCCCAACTCGTATTCTATGTTTCGGTGATCTTGAATGAGATTCCTATCATTACTCCATGACTATGGAAGCCAGAAATGCCATAACCCTTACCAAAGCAGAGCTCGGGCCTTATTAATATACAAGGCCAACCAGTCTCCTTTGTTAAGGTCACATGTACGACGAGGTATACACCCCTGTGTGAACTACAGGGAGCGTGTATCAAGCCCTACACACGACTATGTGCAAAGAAGGTTGCGTATAGGTACTCAAATGGCCAAAAAAGGGGGTTTAAATCAAAAAATTTGATTTGTTTTTGTAGGATGGTTCTGGAATGGAGAGAGTGAGAGCATGAGGAGGTGGATGCAGTTGTTGAACGAGATCCTGTGGCTCAAGCAGCTCTAAAAAGATGTGGTTTGTACACATTTTGGTCTCTCAAAGGAATGAGGGCCCAAGTGAGGTTATTGGAGATGTTAGTGGGTTACTGGGACCCTGATAGCAAAAGATTTATCCTCGATGGACAACCACTAAGGATCGAAGTAGAGAACATCTACTTCTTGACTGGTCTATCACGCCGAGGGGAGGTTGTGAACCTCAAGTCACGTGGAGCAGGGAGTGGGATGAAGATCAAAGAGTATATCGATGCCCACTGTATAGCAGGGACTACCAAGGTGGGAAGTTAAGTCCCCATCCGGACAATAAGTAATCTCAGTTTGAAGATTATAGTGCTTGTGCTTACCAGGATCATAGGTTCAGCCTCGTTACATCAAGCATCAAGACCACTGATGTTTTACGCAGTAGAGTGTGCTAGACCCACTGTCTAAGACTGGTGCACCTCACTGTTGACCAATATGAAAGGTCAGTTGACAGAGTGCAAACAAGGGAGTAAGCAAAACTTCGAGTTTGCCTCTATTCTTTGTAGCTTCTTTTTTGAGCGGGTTCCAGGTCTGGGACCTAGAGTGAAGGTTCTTCCTAGAGGACCATGAAATCTAGCCATGGTACAGTGGATCGAGGTCATGAGACGACAGGGGGGAGGTAGGGTGACCACACCCTACAATGATGATTTTTTCTTCTGGTGGTGGCGACAGATCATTGCGTTGGACGACTATCCCTATGCAGGGATTGATGTTCGAGGAGATCCTGATATGCCACTTCCACCAGGGGCCTCCTACAGTGATATAGGTAAAAAAAATTAAAATATTTCATTTTTTTGTATTTTTGTATTTAAGGAACAAAAATATTTTTGGGATGGTGTTTGAGTATTAACTAGACACTTGTGTAATCGCAGACGTGGGTCCACAACAGCCAGAGGGATTCCTACAACATAGGTGGAGGAACCGGGGAGATGAGGTGGTGGGAGGAGAAGTAGAGAGAGTCCTACAAAACGTGCAGGACAACCTGTCTCGTTTGACACAGAGAATTCCTATGGTTCAGGTAGAGGATCTACTTGAAGCCATGCAACGACAGGTGGTTGGTGTACCTAGAGCATGGGTATGACTCTTCCAACGTCTCACAAACGTCGTGGTTTGCTACCATGACACACATCTGGAGCCACAGGCGTAGATGTTGTGGGATATGTATACCAGCTGTATATGTGTATTGAGGGTTTTAGCCCCAATTTTGTAATATAAACACCATATTTTGAAATATATAAAAAAGGATCTTCGACTTGACTTATATCTTACAATGTGTACATTGATTTAATGGTTTTCTTTGCTTTATTAATGTGACAAATTCCAATCTAAAACATAGTTAGCATAGGCATCAGATACATGATTAGAACTCCTAGGAATGTGATACTATGTAATAAAATCAAATTGTCGTTCTAAAATACGTAACCGTAGGAATCGATAGAGTTAAGTAGGATCACGCACGCAGTAACGGTCGTTCAACTGACATACTAATAACTGGGAATCCAGGTGAACTTCTAAAGAGAAAATGCCATGGTAGATAACATCGCGCAAAATTTCTATGATGACGCTATATTCGACCACATTATTCGTGGATGGCCCTAGGCATGTGCCACCTGAAGACACCAACAGACCCTCGGGTGAGTAAACCACCCAAGCGGTGGAAGCCAAGTTCTGTGTATGACGACTGGCTCCATTTGTGAATCCTAGGTAGACTGAAGACTCCGTTGACATCTGCCAACAAAGGGAAAACTCCATAAGCAAGCTAAAGACAAAAAAAAGGAGAAAAGAGACGTATATAGAATAAATTTACATTAGTATACAAAGATTTCTGCCCAAGCCTAGGGCTCAAGTGTAGTACATTTTCAAGTAGAGCCCATTTTTGGGCTCGACCAACTTATTCCCTTCATAATATTCTAATTCGTAGGCTCCTTTTTCTAGGACATGTCGCACGATGTAAGGACCATGCCACATGGGTTTAAACTTGCTTGCCCGTAGCGGTTCTTTGGCTTGGTTATATAAGAGAACAAAGTCACCCTCAGCATACAATCGGGGACAGACAGACTTGTCGTACTAAACCTTGACACATTTCTTCTTTGCCTCGATATTCGTAAAGGCATCTCGACGTTGCTCGTCAAGACTCTCTAGGTGCACAAGGTGTCGCTCTAGATCTAAAGTGTCAGGTAGGAGCTCAACTGCCAACTTGAGAGAAGGGATTTCACATTCAACAAGAAAGATCGACACCACACCGTGCACTAACTGAAAAGGGGAAAAATTGGTGGTAGTCTTAGCCAAGTTTCGGTATGCCCAAAGCACGAGATATAACATGATGTGTCAATTGGAATTACTCCGACTGACAATTTTTTGCAAAATGGTCTTGAGAGACTTGTTGACGGCCTCTACTTGTCCATTTTCTTGGGGGTAATAAGGGGATGAATGACCGTGTCTAAACCCCAACTTAGATGCTATTTCTACCATCATTTCATTCTATTTCTACCATCATTTCATTCTGAAAGTGACTGCCATGATCAGTGACAATATCACTCGGGATACCGAACTGGGCGATAATTTGGTTGAACAAGAAGAAGGTTGCAGTCTTCCCATCAGATTTTACAGTAGGCATGGCCTAGGCCCACTTAGTAAAGTAGTCGACGACCATGATAATGTGTTGATGCTCCCCAGCCAAAGTTGGGTTGCAATCGACGAAATCTACCCCCGACTTGGTGAAGGGATCGACAGTGATGACTGGGTGAAGAGGGGATGGATGCGAGTGCATTTTCCAAGTGAACACCTGGCAGGGGTGACACTTCTTAACTGCTTCGATACAATCTTTAAATATATTGGGCCATGTTATCACCATAACAATTCGATATGGACTACAAATTTCAGATTTAGCAGAGGGCTAAAGTAGTGTAGAGATACGACATGAATTGGAGGACAGGGCTACATCTAGCAGAGAAGGGCCAATATAGGAGAGGCGTGAAAGGTGGGGCCTGATGGACGATAGATCATGGAGCGGCCTAGATCAACGTCCAAGACCCATATCGGGCAATGAAATAGCACAAGGTTTAATTATGTGAGAGCGGGCCGAGGAAAATACCACGGTTTCTTTTCGTGGACGCGTGGTGGCCTTTGAAGTATATCGAAAAGGAGGGATGTCTGACCAAAACCACCTTTTTCAACCTCCGATGTCAAAGTCGTTGGGCAAGATGCTGACCGTAGATCTTGAAATGACCCGGATCAATGGCTAAGGTACAATTCAACAATCGAAGTAGCGCGAGAATTAGCCGACAAGGGGTGGACCGGGTAAAATTGCCCTGGTTTAAATCATGGACACGTGACGTTCTCTGAGACACATCAAGGCTAAGGGTGGTTCATCTAAAACTGCTTTTCTCCAAACCCTGATGGAAATAGACGCCTATAAAAGAAGGGACCCCGGAAACTATTCTATGAGTATTTGAAGCAGTCGAACGTTCGGAGATTTGGTGCAAAGCTTCCATCCACATTTCAAAATTCAGAGCCGAACCAGATCAGTTTTCTCACCACTTATCAGGTATTCTTCACAATGGCTGCCAATCTTGTTGTTTTATCCATGAGTGAACCAGATACTCCCTCCAGGGAAGATGCCCTAATTGACAGAGATTTTAATTGACAGAGATTTTGACGTTTTCGACACAGTGACAACGGTCTCACCTATTTCTATGTCCAAAGAAAATTTGTTGAACAACGTCGGATTCCACATATCCTTTCTTGAAGCGGCTCGAGCCTCTTTCGCCCCTTATGTCATAGAGACAATTTTCTCGTTCCCCAAATCCGTGAACTGGTGTGATAAGAGACATTCCCAGGGAGAAAGAGTCATCCTAAACAAATTAGCGTTAGAAGTCCTGTGTAAAGTAGATGGTCCCTCACTCTGACATGCCCTAAATGTAACATACGCCTCCCCTGTGGTATCATAACCCTTTGATGAATAGAGAATGATTATGATTTATAGGGAATTCTTTCTCGAGGTAAAAACCTTGTTTTTGCAAACCATAGTCAAACCTAAACATCATTCAAAAAGTCTATCCCTACCTGCGAATCTAAGCGTCATGATCTTCAAAGTCCAGTGGGCTTGCTCTCTGCTGAGTCAAATTCTAGGTCTAGACAATGACAAGTTTGTGGTAGAGGTTATGTTAGGAATCTTGTTAATTTTCTTCCTGTCTGGGCAATCAGTCCGTGTCAGTTTTGATGAATTTATTGCAGAGAACATACATCAACAGCTGGTTAATTTCAGCTCATTGAGACATTTCAGATACTACTCTCATATGTTGAGAATGTTTCTAGGATCTAACAATACCGAGCTTCCTAAAGCTACGTTTATTTCGATCGGGTGTAAAAAGATCACCATGCTCATCTTCATCAACAAAATCATGTCCAGAATATACAGTCTCATTTTCGATTCAAATTTGTCAAGAGTCCTGGAAGAGATGAAAAGTTCGATGCAACCGAGTTCGGAGAATGCTATGGGAGACTGGATGTTTTTCACTCAGTCAACCATGATTTGGGTATACGGATGCCAAGAAGGACCTCACCTTTTACCAGTTTTCCTGAATCCTAGGATATTTGCGTTGGAATTTATAAGATCACAAAGGATCATCTCAGAGACTGAACACTTCCTCAAAGCTCACAAGGCTTCAAATCTGAAATTCTCGTTTGAGGTAGGTCCTTTTGTGGTAAAGAGCAAGTCTTGTTTGCCTCAAATTCAATCTAAACTCAATGAATTTGGGTTCACACAGCTACGAGGAAGAAGATACGATCCACATCATGTTATATCAAAGAGAAGATTGGCAAGCAGACAAGGCCCTTATGAGCACGAGTACGTTGAAGAACTAGATAAATTGGCCAATCTAGAGACCTGCACAAAAATGGAGGTCATCACATTGCATGAACAAGAAAAGCAGACACAGACTACTTCCCAACAAAGCTCAGCACACAAAACCCTCACCCAGGTTGATTATCAAGGCTCCTAAAATGAGCATCTTCAATAAGAGAAGCAGTTCAGAAGCCCCAGGGGCTAGCGGCCAACAAGACACCCTCAAGAAAATGAGAGCCACATCACATCACCTTTTCCAATTATTGACTTGGAAGAAGAAGAATAGAAAGGAAAGACATGCATGGAGATGGTAGACACTAAGGTCCAGAACGAAGAGATCAATCCCGAAGACAAACCAAAAAATGAAGGCAGCATGAAGGTTTACAGCAGCAGGAAACACATATTTGGCTAGACTCCCGGGACGGTTTATCAATCTAAGGAAGACTTGCTACATCAGTATGCAGTGAAAGGGAGTATGGCCAATAGTGAGATAAAGGAGTTTTTGCCCGAAGTGGAAGGGACATCTCAGCGCAAATCTCACCTACTCTCAGTCAAAGATGTCGAGAAAAAGACATTCAACATTGCAGTGGCTGATAATGATAAGATATCTGAGTTCAAGGTACACTATGAGAACATTGACGCTCCTGACAAAGTGAAATTCCACAGAATGTAAGTGATATGTTGTATGCTGATTACCTAAACTTAGCTTTGAAAGTTGCAAGGTTGACAACACATGTATTGAAATTGGATGGACAACTGAAACAAGAAAAGGTGTCCAACAAAGCTTGGATGATGCAGGTAAAAAGATTAGAGTCTGAAGGTCCACAAGGGGTAAAGGCCTCTCTGGACGAAAAGGATAAAATGATTCAAAGTTTGAAGAAAATATTGAAGATGTCACCTACAAACCATCCATAGACAGCAGAGTTAACTACTTTGGAGCAGGAAAAGGAAACCTTCAGACAAGAGGCTCTAGACTACAAGGCTAAGGTGTTGCATTTGGAGAAAGAGAAGGAAAGTTGGTCACAGATGCAGGCGACAACATCAGATATGGAGATTATCATACCTGCTAATGCAGAGAGGCTGGATCAAATGTTGAGGGGTTAGTTCAGGCTATGTCCCAGATAAGTTTGAAGACAGGCAAGATCAACGATCTAAAAGAAAACTTAGAAAAATTGAAACGAGGCTAAGGTGAAGGACGAGAAATTAGCTCAACTCTACGGAGAGAACCAAGACCTAAAGGAAAGAGTGAACAAGCTAAAAACCAGATTGAAGGGTAAAACGCTACTGTAGGGAGCCAAACATGTGATATGGGACGCGATTGCTGCGAAGGTAGCTAAATTTAGAAGTTATCTGAACTTTATCAATGACAAGGACAACATGGCTGCTACAGCTCGAAACAGTTGCACTATTGTAAATGAAGTGCTAGCGAAGAAGCCCTTGGAATGGGCCCAAAATGCCATCAACTTGTTGAATGCCATACCAACCACCGATTGTCAGACCATCGGTATGAAAGACATGACCGCTTTAATCATTTCAGCCAGGAGAATCATTGCCAAACATAACCTGCTTAGAGCGGTTCAGGACAAAGCTGTGCAAATGGACCATAACATACAAGAGTTTAAAGACGCCTTTGAACAATTCTTTGCTAAAGGCCTCCCCTCATTATGGGATGGTAAAGGCTCATTTTACAAGCAGGAAGATTACCACACTCTTCTCATGCAATGCAGGATGGACCATTCTAGGTTTGAAGATATGGAAGAAAGTCTGAAGGGTCCAAGCTTGGTAGAACACTTAGCTACTGATTTCGAAATTTTCAACAAATTCAAAACAGTGAAAGTCAGTGTGCCAATCATGTCCTACGCAACATGCATCGAACTGGAAATTTTGATTAAAGAAATGATGGACTATGAAATCCCCTCTGACGCGCAATGGAAGGAAATTGTACGGTTGGGAAAGACAAAATGCCATGTCCCTAGAACCAACAGATGATCTCCAACTGTCACCCATCTTACTAGATGTAACACCCTGTTTCCCCCCAGATTGTAAATATAACTGAACTGGCCAAGGACTATGGCAAAACTCATAAGCATGAATATGTGATGTAAATGACAAATTGAATATTATTGAATTTATTGCAGAACTGCTGAGAGGGGATGTGCGGAAAAGAGACCACGATGGTGGTGGAGGGCACCTTGAAAAAGGGGCGTTAACTTCCGCCGAGAATTAAAAAGACCGTATTTGGACTCCACTGGCCCGGAGAACCAAAAGCGGCTCGCTGGCTCCAAATCTAATGCCTCGCAGGTTGGTGGGTGGACGGATTAATGGTGGATGGGATCGTGAACCGCCCATTCATGGAGCCGTCAGGCCCGATCAGACGCGAGGGGAATTGTGCCACACGCGACCTCGCGAGAGGATATGGCGTGCGGCTGAAACGATTGAAAGAGGAGAGACGCGAGGGGAACTCAGGCGATTTTCTACGCAAAGTGAGTGATCGCAGGAGGAGGATTGCAACCTTCGCTCCTGGACACTGGAAGACAGGAAGACGCGAGTCTCAGAACATCGTGGTCTCGGCTCGGGGGTGGCTAGTGGTAAATCTAGTAGGAGTCGCTACGCCTACGGTTGGGTGGAAACGAGCACCCCTCTCAGCAGTCGCTTCCATTGCTATAATTACTTCTGATAAGTATTTTGTTTATGTTGCATATCGAAATTGTATGCTGTCACACATGTTCATAGAATTGTGAAACTATAACTATTTCCTGTATAAG
>JASDQU010415213.1:0-10341 GCA_032191745.1 Picea mariana
AAAAAATTCCTGGAGAGGCCATGGCTAATTCCTTTCCCAGTATCCAAAATTGAGATGCATATCAAAGCAAGAGTACCTAAAAGCTGTGGCCATAGCAAATGTGACAACATGAACGAGGTTTGACGTTGCAGAAGCAAATGTGGCGGAAGTGTATTCCAGGCCCGCAAAGTAGAAATTCTGAAATAGAGTGGTCCTGCAATTGTATTTTCTGCTTGCTGAGTTTTCCACGATCCATCTTCCTTGTTGATCTGTCTTCCTTGATCTTCTCATTCAACGACTGGTTTTTACTTACTTCACTCCTTCTTTTCTACTTCTTTGACCACTTCGACCCAATCTCAGTTAATGTGCCTTCTGCGCAGTTCGTACTTTGCCTCCTTTCCTTAATCTTCATTTTCTTCCATAACCAAGGGCCAACATGCCCCCAACACTCACATGTGACCCTATGCTCTCTGCTTTGTTCCTCCCTTCCTTGTGCAGACTGTATTTTCTGTGTTTGGTACCCAGTTTCAACTGCACCTGGTACCTAGACCCTTCTTCTTATGCTTTTAATGAGAGTTGTGAGGCAACTAGTTGTCATAATACAATTTTAACCGGCTCCCATTCACTAAACCTTCCTTCCATTCTCCATTTAGGGTCTTCAACTGTGCATCTCCTCCTTATGTAACATAGGCAACCTCATATGGCCCAATCCAATGTGTCCTGAACTTCCTTGGATGCTTCATGAACTTGTTGTCATATACAAATACCAGATCTCCTTGCCTAAATGATTTCTTCTTAATATGCCTATCGTGGTAGGCCTTTTCTCGTTCCTTTTGTACCTGCTGATGGAATTCTGCAATGAACCTATCTTCTTCCAATTCTACCAACTGTGCAAGCCTGTTTTGAACAATGTCAGTGTCATCCATATCTATGAATGCTACAATTCTTAAACTAGGAACCAAATATTTCATAAGTACGAATCCTTTTAGGCCATAAACCAACTTAAAGGGAGTCTTCATTGTCAGCTTCTTGTAAGTGGTTCAATATGCCCATAGTACAACTGGTACTCTCAAATCCCAATCATCCTTGTTTACACTGCAAATCTTTGTCGGCGCTGTCTCCAAGATCTTATTGAAAGCTTTGACTATACCATTCACTTATGGGTGGTAAGGTGTGCTCTTTTGATGGAGAACTTCAAATTCTTGAGTGAAGGATTCAATAGTCTTATTGATAAAATGTGTACCTTGATCGCTCATAAGGATATTCGAGCATCCAAATCGGGTTATGATATCATCAAATATGAACTATGCAGCTGTAATTGCACTACCATCCTTAACGACTCTTGCTTCTGCCCATCTGGTCAAATATTATGTCGTAGTGATGATGTAATGAGCTCCTGTGCGCTTCCCTGGTGGGTTGATAGGTCCCACAAAATCAATGGCCCATTTCTTGAATGCTTGTAATGTTAATTGCGGTGCTAAAGGAATTTCATCTCTTCTGGAAGGTTTCCCAGCTCTTTGGCATACATCGTAGGCTCTGTAGTAGTCCTTAGCATCTTTGTGTAAAGTGCGCCACTAGAGGCTAGCTCTGAGAACCTTCTGCATTGTTTCTTTTCCTGCATAGTGTCATCCTGCGATGCCCTCATGTGATTCTTCCAGAATCAATGGTCTTTTTGCCTCCATTACACATCTCCTCAGGATCTCATCAGGTCCCATCTTATAAAGCTGTCCAACTATAAGTGAAAAATCTGCAGCACGAACTACTAGTTGTTTCTTTTGAATGACTGTATATTCGTAGCGTGCCATTCCTGTAGACAGAAATTGGACAATCTCAATGAAGTGATCATCAACCTTTCTGATGGTTAGCAATTGTGCATCTGGTAGTGTATCCTCCAAACTAGTAGGTTCCTCTCCATGTTCTAACCTAGACAAGTGGTCAGGTCCCTTGTTCATTCTCTCTGGCTTGGCCACAATCTCAAAATCATATTTTTGGAATAATAGTAGCCATATTCATATTCTTCCCCCCAACACTCGCTTGTTGACTAGGTATTTCAATGCAGAGTGATCAGTGAACATCTTAAAATGTCCTCCCAACAAGTAGTGTCGAAACTTCTGCAGTGTGTACACCATGGCTAAACCTTCTCTCTCAGTGGTAGTTTAATTTATCTCAGTTGTAGAGAGCTTCCTGCTAGAAAAGGCTAATGGGTGGTCAATATCTCCTTCTCCCGGTTCTGCTAACACTGCTCCTAATGAAATAGATGAAGCATCGACATGGACATGGAATTCCTTACTCCAATCTGGGAAAACCAGAATGGGAGCAATGACCATTTTTTGTTTCAGCGTGTCGAAGCTTTGTTGACATTCCTCTAACCATTGTAACTGACAATATTTCTTTAATAACTTCTCCATAGGTGTTTTTATCTGTGCATATCCCTTAATGAACTTTCTGTAGTATCCCGTATGTCCCAGCGCAGTGCGTAGTTGTCTAACTGAAGTCGGTGGAGGTAGGTCAACAATGATGGAAATCTTGGAAGGATCTACCAGCAACCCCTTCTTACACACAATATCACCTAGCAACACTCCAAAGGGCGAGAAGAATATACACTTCTTCAGGTTCAGGGAGATTTGACATTGACTGCACTTGTCCAACATTAGTCTTAAGCATTCAATATGATTTTGAAATAAGCTAAAAATAGTCCAATTGTCAAAATATGCTTCCAAAAATTTATTTAAAATTCCTTAAATGCTTTGACCACCACCCTAGAAAAGATGGATGATGCATTATTCAGTGTAAAAGGCATCATTGTGTACTGGAAGGAACCCCATTCTTTTGCAAACGTGGTCTTATGGCAATCTTCCTTAGCAATCCTGATCTAATGATAACCTGAAAATCCATCTGTGAAGGAGTAAAATTATTGTCCTCCCACATTATCTAACACTTCATCAGTAAACGGTGTAGGGAATGGATCATGTAAGCATGCATCATTCAACTTCCTTAAATATGCATAGATTCTTATCTCTCCCGACTTCTTATCTTGGACAACCATAGGGCTAATCCATTTTGATTCTTCAACAGGTTCTATGATTCCTGCTTCTAGCATTCTGTCTAATTCGATCTTGACTTTCTGCTTATATTTGGGATTCAATCTATAGGGTCTCTGCTTGACTGGCCTTGGATCTGGTTTCAAGGGGATCTTCATTTCTCCCATGGTCCCTTTTGTTGATATTATGGTAGCTGCAGGAGGTATTTACCTCCACGTGTAAACCTGACAAGGATAGAATACTCCAGGAAGCAAGAAGAAACCCTAATGAGTTGGCTTATAACCCTAGAAGACTTATTAGCTCAAGAAGATAATTTATATTAGGTTATTAGCCTCCAAGAGTAGAAGTCGGCCATAAAAAATAATATATACTGAACAGATAGATACCCAAAATGAGAAGTCGACCCAGGAAGTTAACCAAAATTAGTATAAATATAGGAGGCCAGTTCTCATTCTGGTAGGCAGTCTCAAAATTGTAGTGCCCAGTCTTGTGCGCACTGCAATGCCTAGTCTTATGCGCAGGTTTGAGGAGAGATTCCATTGTAGCTGCTGCAACTAGCAGATCATGTTTGGATTGGACTGTCTCTTGGCTAGGGTTTGGACTATCTGATTAGTTCTTGTTGGTACGCTATCCTTGGGGAAAGGTGCGCTACCCTTTGTTTGGCTATCTAGCCTAGGGTTTGCTTCTGAAATGATTCTCTGTCAAGGTTAAGGTGCTCGGAGGGTGGCTTCGACTTATGGTTGGGTGACAAGGGTATTGTCAATGCTAAAACGAGCACATCCACTTATATTCTAACACCTTTAATGCCCTTCATGTATGTGAACTTGGTTGGAAACAAGTCCTGATATTCATGCAGTAGTTCTTTGATCTTGTCAATAGTGGCATCATCCCAATAATCTCCAACGGTTGCGAGCTTAGGTGCTTGCTCTGTTCCAATATTAACTTTCTTGATTTTGATTGGTTGTTCAATAAAAGGTATTTCGACCCCTGGTCCTTCTATGTCTCTCTGTCCTTTTGTTTCTACGATGTTCACATTCTTAGGATCATCTTCTTCATCAGCATTGATATTGTAACAACCTTGCAGTTTCTGAAGAGGTGCAGTCCATTCATCCTCTTCTTGCTCCACAGGGAGGTTAGGTGCCTCCTCAAATACTTTCTGTCTTACAACTTATAAAGCTTGATCTACTTTGGGGTACTGAATATTAAATAAAAATGTACCGTACAAATCTGCAGTGGTGAGGTGAAGTTCTGCTTGAAGATACCAATTAATAGGCATTGTGTCCAAAGTGTTAATGAATTTATGCACCCATTGCTCTTGAGGAATGTTGCTCCAGGCCTCCTCACAATTTTGCACATGGTCCCTCGGAAAACTCTGACCCGTGTATCTAACTTCGCACCCTTCTATTTGGTCTGAAAAGAGCATTGTCATCAAAATGCAACATTGCACCCATTCCGTGATGTTATTCTTGTGTGTTCCCCACCATCTTGCTGGCCTTGCTTTCAAGGCCTCATCCAGTGCCAACAACCTCTGTTGTACTGGTACAATTTCTTCAAATTCCAATAAGAGAGTTTCTAAATGATTTAAACCATCAAATGTGGATAGATTACTTACTTCTATGCCAATCCAACAAACTTCCCTAGTCAATATGGAACACCTCCACATAGAAACTTCATACATTTTGTTCTGCTAATTCTATAGTGCTTTTTCCGAATCTGATGAGCATGCGTTGTCACTTCACCAACTTAAGTTCGCATCTGCTGTAGGATTAATATAATCCTACTGTCTTGTTTTCAATTTATATATGTTCTCTAGTTCATAAGCACGATCTTCTTCTCTGATGGGTTCTCTGTATCTGCGATCTTCGCCAGGGTCCAGAGGTGCAATGACCCTAAGGCCATCACCTTCGAATGTCATTCTTCATTTCTTTAAGTCAATCACAGTCGAATTGTTGAAATCTGAATAAATTCCTAACAACGCAGGATAAGGGAAACTATCATCAACTATCTCAATCACTTCAAAGTCTACAAACGTCCTGACCCCGTCGATGTCCACAAGGAGATGCTCCAGTCTTCCAAATGGACTTACTACCTACTGATTAGCCATCCTGAGCCTGATAAGGGAGTAAATCAACTTAGGTTTTCCCATCAGTGCCCAGGTTTGCTTCTTCATAACATTGACTTATGATCCCAAGTCGATGACCACATAATCTATGTCATAGTCTCCAATCTGAGMATTAAGTTGTAGTTCCTTATTTTTCCTTCTCTTTCTRGATACTTGATGTAYYGCTCTATTCAGTAGAGGATATACCCTCCCTATCTCATATTTTCTGATCAAGTATTGTAATTCTTTCACATCTTTTTCATCCTTAATCAAATTAATGCAAGTACATAAGAAGTCCATAAGCTTTCCTACCTCTTTTCCTTTTCCGGGCGAAGTAGACTGATTAAATGCCAGAGGCATTCCACATTCTCTCACTTCTAGTTGTGTCTTTGATGAAGAAGCATGGTCTCTTCCAAATTCTCTTCTTGCCTCTTCAAACATCTACTTTTCTTTCCTTGAATCAAACACTTGTGTCTTCTCTACAGCTCTTATGACCCTTGATTGTTTTGTAGTATGTCTTGGGGTCACTCTGTTTTCTCCTGTAACAACACCTCCTCTAGTGATAACGACAACTCTGGGATCCTCTCCATGAGGTTCTTCTGATATTAATTGTACTTGCTGGTTTCCTCCTCGCCTCTCCTAAAGTTTTTCTAACAATGTTGGACAATCCTCAATAACATGTTCAAATGAATTACAATAACTGCAAGTGGTACAAGGGTTTTGACAGTCCCTTGACAAGTGACCTGGTTGTGCACAGTTATAACAAATGATCTGACCTCGACCTCAACCCATGCCTCCTCCTCATTCTCTTCCTTTGAATCCACCGCGAGGGTTGAAGTTTCCTCTTCCTGGAGAATTAAACTGCGTAGCATTTCCTTCCTGCTGCATCTCTCCTTGAATTCTATATTTATCTCTTGACCTTTCATGTAAGAGTTCATAAGCCCTATAATCCTTCTCATCATGCCCCATAGATTTACAGAATGTGCAGTAAAGATTGGTAGGTGTCTGGACATATTTTTGCATGTAATAGAATTCACCAGGGCGATGTCTATTTCTACATACCTCGCACCAGGGTAGAGTAACCTTCTTCAAAGGGCTCGGAGCTCCAGAGTCCAAGTACTCATGAAATAGGGGACAGTGTTCCTTGTCACGGCCCTCTGATTTGCATCTGATACACCATATGTCCTCTCTTTTATCTTTTCCCTTGTCTTTCTTCATATCTTCAACTTGTAGAGATAAGCTAGTTAGTTGAATCAAAATTTGACTCATACCTGAGCTGGATTCTCCCATAGGGGCTGATTCTAGCTTCATGGCGATCTTCAATGCCTCAACCTGCGAGCAAACTTCTGTTGCATCATAGAAACTTTGACGTGTGGCAAGAGGGAAGCAATGAACCATTCCTTGTTCTACTCATCTGGAATCTGAAAACGCAATCGGCTTGTCAAGGTCTTTAACCTCTGATCAAACTCCCAAATAGGTTCAATTGCTCTTTGCTTGATATCTTTCAGTTCTGTAATGCATCGTGACTCTGACTTGGGTTTCTTAAATTCTGCGCTCAACACAGTCTTGATGTCGTTTAGCGGTTTAGGTTGTGCAACTCCTTTAACAAACTTCATATACCAAATCAGTGCACTGTCTCTTAAGGTAGTACTAAACTGAGCTCTTTTAATAGCTTTGTCATTGACTTGCTTGATGCTCCATACAACCTCGCATAAGAACCAGTGTTGATCAGGATCTTCAGATCCATCTCATCTAAAGATAGGTAGCCTCATCTCATCTGCCATATATCTTCCTAGGTTTCTTGTCTGACTATGTACTAAACTGTTGGTAACAATGCTCTGAGTGCTCTAATAGCTCTGGTTGCTATGGTTACTTAACACTGCTAAAAACATAGGAGGAGTAATAATACTTACTTCAATGTTCGACTCAGTTCCCGAAGTCATATTCTTCTCGGCGAGGTTCTTCAATCTTCCCGTCCTCTTCCCTAGAGGACCCTGAATGTTCCTCTTTCAATAAATCTTCTTCTTCTCCACTGTAGAACCATTCGCCCTGTGCCAGTGATTAATGGTTCTTCTCAAACATGTTTACTAGAGGGACCTCTCTGAAGGTTCTCCCACTGCACGTATATCCCACCTCTGTGTCGCTTTCATTGTTTGAATTCTTGAACATTAGCTTTTCAATCTGACCACTTACTATATCTTCAATATGTTCTTCTCATGCAATAGCATCTTGATCTTCAACTTCAAAAAGTGTAAAATTTTTCCTCTCGGTCCCTTAATGAAATACCTCTCTGCTTGGCTATATGACTCTACTATGTCAATATCAAACTCGGTAATGTACACTCCAATAGTGCTATCAAACCAGTGATCTACTGCTCTTGACATAGCGTTATCAACTCTCTTGGCCTTCTTGATCAATGACGACGTCCAAAACGCAGGTGGTGTAGATATGATTTCAAACTAGGTATCTACTAATTTGGCTAACCACTCATATAGCTCCTTATGAATTCCTCCAAAGAAAATCTCATGTATATCAGTAAAGATATACCTTCCCAACCAATCCTCTGTACTAATATTAGGGTTTTTATTCTGAGCTTCAACAAAGTCGCTCTCTTTTTCTTCTATCCACTTTTGAATCTTTGTCTTCGATGGAAATGACCTTGACATTCCCTCAAGAAGATCCCAGTCCTGAAAACAGAACCATTTGTTGGCACAGGGGCAGACCCAGCGTTCAATTCTAACAGTGTACCTACAAGCCCTAACTACTAGCCCTTTCGGCAACACCTGTAGAGCAGATGTAGTCTCACCCGAAGTAGCAATAGGGGGTTGCACGACACAGGTGTCTACAACTAGAGGAAATTCAAAGTGGATCCAAAAAAAACACACACAAAGATCTAGTTATTCCTTTACCAACTTAAGTCTACTTCGCACAACTTCAGATCTAGCACAATAATGCAATAACAAAATAACATAAGGTAAGAACATGACATCAATCACACATAACAACAAGATACATGGTTCACCCTCTCCCTAGGGATACGTCCACAAAACTGTGTTTCTTGATATATTATAGGAAAACATACAGTTCTATCTGCGCACTTAGCTTGCAGATCTCTCTCAGTTTCTCTTCTCTTCTTCCCTCCCTACTCATCCAGCTGCAGGGTTGATCTTCACACCCAGCTAAAGATCTTATAATACAAGAATATTCTCACATCACAGTATTCTCCTCACGCAACAACAATAGTCACTCTCTTAACCCACAATGACAGACTCATAACAAACACCGAGTGACGAACCCGTCTTCTCTTGTCTAGGTCCTTATTTATACATTTTATGACAACATCTAGGTATCAAAACCTTAGGTGTCTAAAACCCTAGGTCAACTTGACCCGCATTTCAGGGCTTCGCCAACTGATCTTTCCTTCTTTCCTGCGAGGTGCTCCAAAGCATCCGTTGGTGTCTTTTTCCGCTTGCTAAGTTGTTCATGAGCCATCTTCCTTGTTGATTTGTCCTCCTCAATCTTCTCATTCAATGACTCGTTTTCCCTTACTTCGCTCCTTTTTTTCTGCTTCTTTGACCACTTCGACCCAATCTCAGTCAATGTGCCTTCCGCGTAGTTCGTACTTCGCCTTCTTTCCTTAATCTTTGCTTTCTTTCATAACCAAGGGACAACACCAATGTACCCTCTTCTTTATAAATTTTCCCAAGAGAGGATCTTGTTTTCCATCATTAACCATGTGAATAGTTTCAACTTTAATTCCAAATCGCAGTTCCATAAAGTTCCATGCCACCATTTATCGCTTTTGGTCTAGATTTTGAGGACAATGACATCATATGCATTTTTGGCTAAGATTACACATGTGGAGGAACACTTGATGCACACTAGCTCATATGGAGAGTCTGTTAGAAAAGTTTATGCATGCTTCAATGCACTAACAAATCCTTCCCATTATGTTTCCTATGTTCCCATGAGTCCCAGATCCATAGTTGATTTCCAGATAAGTAGGACCTAATGCCCGACCCCTAGATCATGTCCTCTCTAAGACGAATATTCATGCATGTTCCTGGTTTCCAAGCTGACCAATGCATCACTATATGAAAGAATTTTAGTAAACATCTCCAGATATTTGAGACTTTTTGAGTGTTAACTATGGGTCTTCTAAGCCAGGAAGCCACCGAGGTGGAGGATAAGTACTTATCCTTGATAACTCTATGCCAAATTCCATCCCTTATCATGCACTGCACAATAACATATTTATCCTACTTGACTGTAAATACACCAAACTACTCTCAATACAAGCATTTACATTCATTTACATTCACGTTGTCATCTTTTGCCTTACCCCATAGTACAATATACAGTCCTGATATTACCAGAATTGCTCCCAACAAACTGCAAAATAAGCAAAAGCTATTAATAAAGTGGCTGAACACAAGAACTTGGAGATGATATGTCCCAGGTGTTAAGAGAGATCTGACCTTCCCAGATAATATTTCACGTGAAGGATTAGCTGCTCCAGTACTGCAACAATTATTGTTGAAGTCGGATTGAACATTGCAGCAAAGACAGGTCCCTTTAGATGGATACAATAAGTTTGTACAAAGAACGCAAATGCAAAACATAATACTCCCTGCATATTGGCCAATATGATCAATAGCCATGTGAAGAAATAATGTAGCTGTCATTAGGTACTATTGATTAACTAAACTCTGTTAAGAAAAAATGTCACTATGTACAATTGATTAACTAAATTATGTCAAGAAAACCTAACAGAAAAATACATTATTAAAACAAAGATGCGATGCTGACAGAGTAGACGATGCTGAGAAGCTGAATATCCCACTTTAGCCTCCAAGCAGAGGGCTTTGGCTCAAAAAATAAAGCCACCAAAGTGCACTGTACAGTTCCTTGCAGCATCATGATAGCTGTTAATGAAATTTCAGCTGGATATTTCTTAACAACTGGACCCTGTATTCAAAACATGAACACCCCAAAATATACACATATGTGATGTTGCCAATATAAAAAAGATGGCTGCCCTTTTATGAGTAAAATAGAAGAGGATTATAAGCACCTGAAAGGTAAGCCATCCAGACCAAAATAAGCAGCTGGCAAACAGCATCAAGGCCCCCAGCAGCCATGTGTTCTGAATAACCCCATTAAGCCTAATGAGAACAGGACCCTTGTAGAAGGTCATAATCATTGCACCACTCACACAGA